>PVHT021183555.1:698756-733132 GCA_004024745.2 Catagonus wagneri
CAGATGCGGCTCGGATCTGGCGTTGCTGTGGCTCTGGCATAGGCCGGCGGCTACAGTTCCAATTAGACCCCTAGCCTGGGAACCTCAATGTGCCACACGTGCAGCTCTAGAAAAGGCAAAAAAAAAAAAAAAAGAGAGAGAGAATGTGAACAGAGGTGTTCTTGTTGTGGCTCATCAGTAATGAACCCAACTAGTATCCATGAGGACGTGGGTTCGATCCCTGGCTTTGCTCAGTGGGTTAAGGATCCAGCATTGCCATGAGCTGTGGTATAGGTGTCAGATGCATCTCAGATACCAAGTTGCTGTGGCTGTGGTGTAGGCCAGCAGCTACAGCTCTAATTCAACCCCTAGCCTGGGAACTTCCATATGTCTAGGGTGCAGCACATAAAAAAAGCAAAAAAAAAAAAAAAATGTGAACAGAGAACCCACAGAGTGGGCAGATATTTGCAACTCTTCAGCCTATAAGAGATTCTGATCCAGCACATATAAAGAACTCCCGAAAATGGGTAAAAGATGTGATCAGGTATGTCACAGAAAATGACACAGATGTAGTTAAAACATATAAAGAGATAATCTTCAGAGACTACAGGAAGCTTACACTTTACAGATAACTTGGATTGCGGAAACTCAAGATGCCTGATAAACCCAAGGATTGGAGAGCATGTGGATGGCTTGGGAGGGTGTTGCTGCTCAGCGGGGTGTGTTGGTACACCGACTTTAGGGAACAGACGTTAACTTGCATACATTCTCACATTCTGTGACTCAGGATTTCCACCTGGTGGGGGGAACTCTAGAGAGACACTTGCAATGCTGTTCATGCTGGCATATGTTTTGGAAACAACCCCTGTGTGTTCCCACAGCAGACCCAGTGAGAGCCGGTAAGTGTTAGATTCTTGAAGCAACTGGACAACTCTTAGAGCATAGTGTAGGTGATGAAGGCAAGTTGCCAAAAGGTACACCCAGCACAGGAAGATAAACCACATCGAGCACTATCTTATTTTCAGATACTTCGAGTATGGTACTCAGATGAGCCTGGGAGGAGCAGATGTGGAAGTGCTAAAAATCAGCTTCAAGGAGTTCCTGTTGTGTGTGGCGCAGCAGAAACGAATCCAAGTAGTAACCATGAGATGGCGGGTTCGATCTCTGGCCCCCCTCATTGGGTTAAGGATCCAGCGTTGCTGTGAACTGTGATGTAGGTCACAGACGCGTCTCGGATCTGGCATTGCTGTGGCTGTGGTGTAAGCTGGCAGCTGCAGCTCTGATTTGACCCGTAGCCTGGGAGCTTCCGTATGCTGCAGGTATGGGCCTAAAAAGACAAAAACCAAAACCAAAAAAAAAGTTCAGCCTTACTTAGGTGGTTTTTTGTTTGTTTTTGTCTTTTTAGGGCCACATCTGCAGCGTATGGAGGTTCCCAGGCTAGGGATCAAATCAGAGCTATAACCGCTGGCCTGTACCACAGCCACAACAATGTGGGATCCGAGCCGTGTCTGCAACCTACACCACAGCTCACAGCAATGCCAGATCCTTAACCCACTGAGTGATTCCAGGGATCAAACTTGCGTCCTCATGGATCCTAGTCAGGTTTGTTACTGCTGAGCCACAACAGAAACTCCTAGATGTTGTTTTCTCGTTGAGCTTGTGGAAATCTGGATGTTCTTGCAGGCGAGGTATAGGTTGCAGGCACGATTTGGATTCTGTGTTGCTGTGGTGTAGGCTGGCAGCTGCAGCTCTGATAGGGCCCCTAGCCTGGGAACTTCCATGTGCCTCGGGTGTGGCCCTAAAAAGACCCCCCCCCCCAAAAAAAAAAACTACCAGAAAAAGAAGTAAGAAAAACGTAGTTTAAAAACTATGAGAAGAATTGTCTGTGGAAATGGGATTAGAAGCAGAGGACTGGGCGAGGGAGGCGGGTTTTGTTTCATCCTGTGATGTACAGATCTAAGAATTAAGACGCCTTGGGTGAGGAGCCCCATTTGGGTCTGCCTGCTCCTGCCGCACAGAAGCAGGAGGTAAATCGTCCCTTCTGTGGACTGTGCCCTGTGCCATTCAGGGCCCCAGGAGGGAAGCAGATTTTGAACTTGGAATTTACGGGGCTGGGTTTCTGCAGTTACTTGTCCACATGGGTATGAAGTGGGAGACAGTGTGCTTGTGTTGGTATGTCCCTGAGGGAATAGAGACAAAGGTGGCAGTCCCTAGGACTCAACCAAACCAGCAACCTTTACCCAGTGAGGTTCCCTCTGAACTAGGTGACTGGTGCTCGCTGGTAAAGAACATGTTCGACATAATGGAAATACCATTAGGAACTATTTCCTGGCTCTGTGGTTTTAGAAATCCTACTTTGGTAATCAAGTATTGGTTAACTTAGAGACATTGATTTTTATTTTTTGGTTGCCCCATGGCATATGGAGTTCCCAGGCCAGGGATCAGATCTGAGCCACGCTTGTGACCTACACTGAAGCTGCGGCAGTACCGGATCCCTTATCCCACTGTGCTGGGCCAAGGATCATACCTCTGTCCTGGTGCTGCAGAGATGCCACCATTCCATTTTGCACCGCAGCAGGAACTCTGAGCTGTTCAGTTTTGACCACAGTTCCAAACCTGTTTGGTATGAAGTAGACAGGTGGCGTGTATCCCAACAGCCCCTGCCCCTCCTTCATGTGGAGGCGTTACCAGATCACCTAGACCCTCACTCCATATTTGAACAAGTTTGAAGTGTCCAGAAATGCAGAATAGAATCACTCAAATGTCCATTATTTGCCAATATCTTTGCTTCTGGCCAAACGCCGTGGGGAAGCAGCAAGCTGGCCACGGGGATTGACTGGGTTGGAATCCTCCCTGGGAGGCCTGTGCTCGGGAAGCAGAGCCTGGCACACTTGTGCCCCCAGTGGAGAGGCCACCGCCCTGAACCCAGAGGGCATCCGAGACCACACCACCTGGGGAGGCGGTTCCTGGTGGCTGGGTCAGGGTAGGGGGGCATTTCTGCTCTGAAGTGGGGCTGTCACTGTGGGGCCTGCCTCCTTGTGTCATATGACCTGTCGGCTCCCCACTTCATGGCTCCTTGGCGCTGTTGTCTTGTCTGGTGAGGACATCTGAAGATGGGCTGGCTCGGGCTTGGCTCGGGTTACAGGGAATGAGTGCATCCAAGGCCAGTTGTGGGTGGAAGAGGAGGGCGCCACCCCTCAGGGGATCAAGGTCATCTGTGACCCCCACCGAGATTGAGGGAGGGAGAGAGTGGGAGGGGAGGCTGCCCTGGGGTGTCTGCATCCTAATACTGCACCTGTTGACCAGGTGACTGCAGCACTGTCTGTGGAGGAAGTTATTATCTGAGGTCCTAAAAGAGGGCTGTAAGGCTGCTGATCCAGTGAACCTTGCCTCCCCCCCAGCCACCCTCGACTCTTCCTTCTGGCCCACAAGACGCTCAGGGGGCCCTTGTCTGTCATCACACTTTCCCTTGGCTGAGCTCTTCCCCTTCTTGCTGGCCAAGGCCTGTGTCAGTCGGTGGGTTTCCGTGGCGGTATGTAATGGTCGCTGAATAATGAGTGGTGAGGGGGTGGAATATGAAAAGAAATAGTAGGAAAGAGCAGGGCTGGAAATTACCAGCACAAAGTAGCCTCCTCCACTGCTACCAGGCTTTCTGGTTACTTCGTTAAATTTCACCTGTTGCCCCACCCCCTCCCCAGGCTGCAGATGGCTTCACCACAGGCAGCATCCTGGCCACCTGGTACTGAGTGCCCCCTGCAAAACTGTCACTTTTCTCTCTCTCTGCCCTAGATTCCTGTCTCTGAATAGTTTGGCCTGTCCTCTGCCGGGTGCTAAGTGCTGTCCTTGGTCTGGGGAAGAGGCCAAGATGCAAAGTGGAACCACAGGTTTTGCTGGTTTGAACAGACAGAAGGGAGCATCGAGATTCAGAGTCAGTGAAATAGGCTTGTCCTCAAGGTTGTCCCAGACATTCCTGGCTTTGGCTTTGCCCAAGCTGTCCCTCTGTGGGAAGTCCTCTGTTCCCCTCCCTCATCCCTGACCCCAATCCCTCAGCCCATCTCCCAAGGGGATCCCCTCCTGGCAGCAGAGCAGTGGAGGGCTCCCAGTCCAATAGGGCTGAAGCCCCCCAGCCCCTGGGCTGGGTGTTTGAAGAGGGCAGCTCGAGCTACTGGCCTTGAAGATGCTTCTCCTGAGAGTCTTGGCCTTGTGTGAGCTTATTTCAGGCACTGAGGGCACATTATACGTGGTAGAGTGATTGGCAAGCTAGTGGCCTCGATTCCCATCATCTACCTGGGAAGGAGCTGGGGAAGTTCTGAGTAGCTGGAGGGGGAGGAGCGAAGCTGCTCGCTTCTCAGAAGGACACACAGCCACTGCTTCAACAGAAATAAGGAAGTGCAGGTAGCCCAAACATTGAACCGTAGGATTGTGGCAGTTAAAGAAATGCCATTGGAAGTGATCGTCACTCATTTAAGAATGTGAAAGCTGTTTATAGTCGTAAGCTGACAGCAAATCAAGCAAATCATAAAATAGTGTGTTTGATACGATCTCAGAAGTTTTAAGGATTTGTGTAGAAAAGAGATTGGAAGGGTGTCAACCTCTACCGTAGTAACAGTTTATCTGTTTTGTCATTGCAAACTTGTGTATTTCTCAAATATTTTACATTGACTGTTTGTTACTCTATAATGCAAAAATAGAATTTTGTTTTATTAAATAAAAATGCTGTCAGAGTCCACGGCACTAGATCAAAGGCTGGAGAAGTCTGTCATGTGGGCAGGTTGCCAGCAGCAGGGTCAGGGAGGTTTTGCGCAAGCGCCCGCTGCCACACCTGCTGCCACGCCTACCACCCCTACCATATCTCCACCCCAAGCCACACCCCTGTCATGGTCCCGCCCCGTGCCTGGCCGCCCTGAGGTTGCTGAGCCAGGCTGAGCTGCTCTGATATCTGTGCAAATATCTGTGCCTCTGCAGTCCTGCAAAACCAAGTTTATCACATGATCTTGTACTGAATGTTGTCCTCCATGCACCTGTGAGCCCCCCTGCAGGCCAAGTGAGGAAGTCATGGGGGAAATGTAGCACCTGGCTCTTTACTGCTCATGCCTTGAGTAAATCTCACTTCTCTAGGTCTCCTCTTAGAACTGTGAGTTACTTTTAGACTAAGGCACATAAAGCTGGCTGACATTCTTCCTCACCCTGAGCTTCCTGTTCACAGCTGAACCGTGCTGCAGGTCTACTGCACAGCAGGGCCTGTGCCAGCTTCCAGGGGCCCTGTCCTCAGACTGTGAGGGAGACCAGCAGTCAGAGAGGGCTTCACACAGCTAACTGGGAGCCTCCTGGGCAGCGGGGGTAGGGGGTGGGGGGTGGAACAGACCGACTCTGCAGAGCACCCTTGGGGCCTGAGCTGTTGGAGGAGGTTCGGGAAAAATAGCTGACCCTGTGCTGTTCCTACAGCAGCCCATTTAGATGCCACAGAGAAGCCTCATAACAAAGACCTCATATATGTCTTCATAATAAAAAATGTAGACTATCCAGGTATAATTGCAGTCAGAAGCACGTGTGACCCATTTGACGTGAACAGCACGCTTTAAGGAGTCCCAAAGAAAACCTGAATACATGGAATCCGTGCTGCTCCCTCCAGCCCCCAGCCCTCTGACTGCACCGTGGTTCGCTTTGGCTCCTTGCTGTCAATGAGCAGTTTACAGCCACTCTCTTTCTGCTTTCAGAAGTGACCGGGGAGTCGCGTTCTTACCATGGGAAGGAGGCTGTGGATCCGAGGCAGGGGCGGGCTCGAGGTGGCGACCCCACACACTTCCACACCATGAACGTGGCACAGCCTGTCCGCTTCAGCAGTAAGTTGCAGACCTGCTCTGTTTGTGATCCAGGGCTCACCCCTCATGTGGCCCTTTGCTCTTCTGTGACCCATGGCTGTGCCAGGAGTGTGACTTCAGAACCTCCTTTGATACGTGAGGCTGCACAGTGACCTGCCCAAGGCTACCCAGCCCCTAAGAGGAAAACTGTGGCCTGAACCCAGGCTCTGGAACCAGGCTGCTTTTTTTCGTTAGATGGTTGCCTGTTGGGGCTGGATGGTACCCAACCTTTTGTAGATGGAGAAGCAGGCTCTGCCTCTATTTCTTTTTTTTTTAATGTGGGTTTTGTGGAGTTCCCACTATGGCACAGTGGGTTAAGGATCCAGCCTTGTCTCTGGTGGCATGGATTTGATCCCCAGCTCAGCACAGTGGGTTAAGGATCTGGCATTGCCACAGCTGTGTCAAAGCTACAGGTCAGATTCAGTACCTGGCCCGGAACATCCATATGCTATGAGTGTGGCTGAAAAATAAATAAATGTAGGTTTTTTGTTTTTTTGTCCATGCCTGCAGCATGTAGAAATTCCTGGGCTAGCATTAGAACCCAAGCCGCAGCAGTGATAATGCCAGATTCTTAACCCACTGAGCCACCAGGGGACTTCATTAAAAGGAATGTTTTTAATAACTAGTTATTTGATGAGCTCTCTACAACATCAGATTTTAAAGGAGCCACCAGGAGTTCCCTGGTGGCCTAGCAGGTTAAGGACCGAGCATTGTCACTGCTGTGGCTCAGGTAGGTGGCTGCTGTGGTGTGGATTCGAAACCTGGCCTGGGAGCATCTGCTTGCCACAGGTGCAACCAAAAAAATAATAACAGTAAAGGAGCATAATAAGGAAGACAGAAAAACTACAACTGAAACTCCCTCCTGAATAGACGTGCCTGGGTGTGAGCACGTATGTGGGACTGCTCAGGCCTGCCAGAGCCCACAGTGAGCCGTTGTGGGGACTTCTGCTGCTCATCACCCACTTTATCCAGGGAACTGCCAGCCTGAGGCAGCCCTATATAACTGGGAGGCTTAGGTCCTAGAAGCAGAGCTCCCCTCTGAGCCTCACTGTCCCCTCTTGTGTCTGAGCTGTTTAGATGCCACGTGTACAAGTGCGTTTGGAGTGAGGATCCTAACTTGGGGGCAACTCCCCTCCGTCCTTCATGTTTCCTAGGGAAGTGCCCGACAGGGTGGCACCACTATGAGGGCACAGCCAGCTGCTACCGAGTCTACCTGAGTGGGGAGAACTACTGGGACGCCGCACAGACCTGCCAACGTGTGAATGGGTCCCTTGCCATCTTCTCCACTGACCAGGAGCTGCGCTTTGTACTGGCCCAGGAGTGGGATCAACCAGAGCGGAGCTTCGCCTGGCAGGACCAGCACAAGTGAGTCCAGGGCGGGGCCCGGGGCCTCGGCTGCCCCGCCTCCAGAAGCAAATGGAAATGGGTGTTGAGATGGGGTGGGTGGCTCTTGGAGGGGCAGAGATGGATCACCACCTGTGTCACCTTAAGCCAGGCCTTTCGCTGGGCCCCTCTGTGGGTTCTACTGCAGCTGCAGGGCATCTGGGCCTGTGTCGAGAGGGGCTGCCCCACGTGAGGCTTGGTGGGCATGGGTCACGGTCCATGCGGGTTGTGGGGGTCCCTCTGAGAAAATGGGCTCTGCCAGGCCTGGACCCAGTACCTTCCATGGGCCCACCTGCTTAGTCCCCTGGAAACCACAGGAGCCCAGGGTGATGACCAGGGCACATCCTAGCTGGGGCGTCTAGCCATCTGGCTCCAGAGCCCATCTCTAGACCCTGGGCTCTGCAGCATTGAAGAGAAAACATGGAAACTGACAGACTGCCCATCTCTCCCAGGCTCAGCATTTTGGGGGCTTTGGTTTGGGTGAAGGTGTGTGCTGAGAGCCCTTGGAGGTCACATCACACTGCCCCTTGCACACTGCCAAAGCAGGGAGTGGATCCCAGGGTCACTGGGCTGCTAGTGTTCCTTCCCCACGATGGCTGCCGTAGGCGTGCAGTGACCGTGGCAGGTGGAGGTCTGTGACGTTGGCAAGTCGTGAGACAAAGGGGGGAGAATAACTCCCAGCTCCCTGGGTGGTTGAGTCCTCGGAGAAGGGAGAGGATGAGTAAGTGCCCTCAGGATGAGTCCTCAGCAGCAGAGGACCCGCCGGTGCTGGGTGCACCCCCGGCCCCTCAGTCCTGTGAGGAGTGTGCCCAGGGCGGGCAGGCTCTGAGCAGAAGCCCCTGAGGGAGGCAGTGAGCTCACAAGGAGTTGTCTTTTATTGAGATGTGATTCACGTGCCATAAAACTTTTTCCAGCACACTGCTCTGCAGTTTTAGTGTTTTCATGGTGCTCTGTGTCCACCAAGAACTAGGTTGGTTTTGCCTAAAATGTGAAAGTTTTATTGGGTCAGCTAATGAGAACAGTCTTGGCAAAAATTACCCAAGGAAAAAGCTTTTTCTGACCAGTGAATTTATTGTTTAGAATTTTAGCACATCTTATTAAAATTGTCAGGAGTTCCTGTCATGGCGCAGTGGAAACAAATCCAACTAGGAACCATGAGGTTGTGGGTTCAATCCCTGACCTCGCTTCAGTGGGTTAATGATCTGACCTTGCCGTGAGCTGTGGTATAGGTCGCAGATGTGTCTCGGATCTGGTGTTGCTGTGGCTGTGGCACAGGCTGGCAGCTGTAACTCCGATTAGACGCCTGGCCTGGGAACCTCCATATACCCTAGGTGTGGCTCTAAAAAGCAAAAAAATAAATAAATAAAATTAAGTATCAAAACTTTAAAAAGTTGTTAATGCCTTGGAAGCTCAATATTTTAAAAGTCAAGGTGGCTGAGGTCTCTTGCAATTCTGGCTTCCTGCAGGTTGTGGGTTGGCTACCAGTATGTCATCACCGGCCGGAACCGCTCCTTGGAAGGTCACTGGGAGGTGGCATTCAAAGGTAAGTTTCCTGGTCTCTTGAGGAGTTGTTTAGCTTGAACCTCGTGGAGAGGGTGGGGAGTATTCCTGAGAAGGTAACCATTGCTGGGATCTCCCTTTTGGCCTTTCTTACCAGTGCCTGGCTGGTGGGGGTGCCTGATGTGGGGCCATGGGGAGAATTGGGCCCCAGGCCTTGGGGAGGCTATGATGGCAGAGCCCCTGTCAGGCCCCTCCCCCAGGCCCAGGTGGGGTTGGCCTCCTCCAGAACCGGTGCTGGCTTCTCACTTGGCCATTTTTAGACTGTCCACCCTCCTCTCAAAGTCCAGGACTTTAATTGGAGCATAAAAATGAGCAGAGTGTGCAGCGGACATGGGCCAGAGAGGGAGGGACAGGCTTCTGAGGACAGGAAAGGTCAGAGTCAGAGTCTGAAACAGGTGGGAACAAGCTCATGGGTGGAATTAAAATAGATTGTCAGTGTGAGTGTATGTATATTGCTTTAAGGATTTTATGTTGAGTTGAGCATCAGGAGCCGTAGCTGGTGTGGGCAGCTGAGCTCCTGCTGTGGCCTCTCCGGTCCCGTGGCCTTGGCACTGGCAGGTTTCACCACTTGCCGCACAAGCCAGACTCCCTGCTCTGTCCCTCCTCAGGCCTCTCCTTTGGGGCTACTCCTTGGGCCTCTGGCTTGAGCTTGGGGCCTATTCTTTCCCCCAACACATCCCAGTCCTTAAGTGTTTGAGGACAAATGAATGAGCCCAGAACTCGTTCATTTTGGTGAGCCTGGAACTCCGGCAGCTCACTGTCACCCCCTGCAGAGATGAAGAAGTGTCAGGCTAGGGCAGAGCTCCCAGCCCAGGTGACCTTGTGGCAGGTGATAGGCTAGGTCTTTCCACAGAGGTGTGGAAGCACAGACGGGACTGGCGTTGAGCAGGGGCCACCCCACCAGCCCCTCCTGCTTAGGATGTCAGCCCATTCTCAAGTCTTCTGAGCGCCCCGCTGAAGCTCCCATGCGTCCTTCCCAGAGTGTGTGAGTACTTGTTCAGGTTCCCCACGGGTCAGTGACACAGAAATGGCCTTTGGGTTTCCTGGCCCAGAGTCAGTGTGCCTGATGGAGAAGGATTCCAGTCCTTTGCCATCTGCCCTAGTCCTGGCTGTTGGGGTGCATCCCTTACGCAGCAGAAGGTGCCAGCCCTCAGGCTCATGGATGCTTCTGGACACAGTTGTCTTCCTGATCCTGTGGTTGAACTGAGACCATGGCTTGTCCCTGGCCGTGTCCCTGTGGAGGAGGAGAGGCCTCTCTTGCCTATTGGGCTCCACTGGCCTTGCTGGACGTAAACACCACCTTTGGGTCTCCTGACCATTGCATTGAGGTATCAGTGTGCTTGTTCCATGGCTCACAGGCACGGGACCCCCCTCCCCCCCCCGGCCCACCAGCCCTCTGCTTGTCAGGTTTGGTCCTGAAGAGATGGCCCTGAGGTTGCACTGTGACTCCTGTCCTCCCTGCAGGGTCCCCAGAGGTGCTGCTACCCCCGGACCCCGTCCTGGCCGCAGCTGCATCCGACAGCAACGTTGTGCTCTGCGCGCAGCTCCAGCGCTTCCACTTCCCCACACTCCGCCACCGCGACCTGCACAGCTGGCGTGCCGAGAGCTGCCAGGACAAGTCTTCGTTCCTGTGTAAACGAAGTAAGCCCCGAGGGTGACCGCCTGGCCGAATGTGACCTCCCAAGGACTGGAGCCTGGGCCAGGACCGGGGCTGGGGACTGCCCTCTCCTGCCCTGCCCTGTTGGGAGGAGACACAGTGCCTCCATCACCTACCTGTGGTCTCCACGGTCCTCCAGGGTCTCTCCTTCTGCTTCTCCATCTGCCCTTTCTGGTCCACTCTCCGCAGCCTGGGGCTCCCTCCCTCCGCTGCCCCCCCAGCACTCCCTCCCCTGCTGAGCTGTTCTGGGTCAGGGCCTCCTTGCTGTCTGGGCCCATTTTGAGACATGGCTGTTTGTAGGTCCTGTGTTGGCACCACCTTCACAGCAACTCGGTGGTAGATCCTCCCAGCTGGTGCTGGCTCCTTCCTCTGCCTGACCACCCTGTTACTTGTTCTTGGCTTTTTCCTGGATCAGTTTTTTAAATTTTCTTTTCCTCTTAATTGGTGGATTCTCAACTAAAGAGTAGATTTTAGACATTTTTGTGTTTTCTTTAAAATCTCTGACATTTTAAGTATACTTCTTTACCTTTTCCCCTGGCATTTCTTTACTTGTTGAGGTCTCTAGTGTCACATTGGTTAGGAGTGGTAGTAGTGGGCACCCTATCTTGCTAACCCCAGAGGGACAGCTTGTGGGTTTCAACATTAGATGGAAGACTTTCTGAAGGGTTTAGAGAACCAGATACCTTTACGAGGCTCAGGAAATGCCCTTCTAGTCCTGGTTTACTAGGAATTTTTACATTACAAAAATATATTGATTTTTGGAGTTTGCAATGTGGTATAGTAGGTTAGTGATCCAGCTTGTCTTTGATTTACTATTTTACATTTTTTATTATTTTGTTTATATTACATGATTTTGGAGTTCCCATCATGGCACAGCAGAAATGAATCTGACTAGGAACCATGAGGTTGCGGGTTCCATCCCTGACCTCACTCAGTGGGTTAACAATTTGGTGTTGCTGTGGGCTGTGGTTTAGGTCACAGATGTGGCTCGGATTTGGCATTGCTGTGAGTGTGGCATAGGCCAGCAGCAGTAGCTTTGATTAGACCCCTAGTCTGGGGAACCTCCATATGCCACGGGTGTGGCCCTAAAAAGCAAAAAATAAATAAATAAAAAGTATGTACATACATATACGATTTTATCATTTACTCTTTTATACATTAATGGATTTTCTCATTAAACCATCTTCATGGTTTTTAGTTTTTATTTTTTTTATGGCTAGACCCATGGCATATGGAAATTCATAGACTGGGGATCAAATCTGAGCCACAGCTGCAACCTCTGATGCAGCTGTGGCAATGCTGGATCCTAACCCACTGCACTGGGCTGGGGATCGAACCCACACCTCCACAGCAACCCAAGCCACAGTAGTTGAATTCTTAACTCACTACCACAGTGAGAACTCCCTCATGGGTGTGTGTGTGTGTGTGTGTGTGTGTGTGTGTGTTTGTGTTTGCATATATATAGCCATCTGTGGCTTGCTGATATTTTACTTAGGTTTCTTTTTTTTTAGGACCATACCCACACATATGGAAGTTCCCAGGCTAGGGGTCAAATTGGAGCTGCAGCTGCTGGCCACAGCCACAGTTCACAGCAACACCGGATCCTTAACCCACTGAGTGAGGCCAGGGATCAAATCCTCATCCTCATGGGTACTAGTCGGTTTCATTACTGCTGAGCCAGAATGGGAATCCTCTCATGATTTCTATATCTGCTGAATTTCCCATCTTGTATGTTGTCATTTTTTTCGTGAGAGATTTTAACATATTAATCATAGTGGGGTTTTTTTTGCTGTTGTTGTCTTTTCTAGGGCTGCACGCACGGCATATGGAGGTTCCAAGACTAGGGGTCTAATCGACGCTATAGCCACAGCAACATGGGATCTGAGCCGCATCTGTAACCTGCACCATAACTCACAGCAATGCCAGATCCTTAACCCACTGAGCGATGCCAGGGATTGAACCCGTAACCTCATGGTTCCTAGTCAGATTTATTAACCACTGAGCCACAAAGGGAACTCCTTAATCATAGTTATTTTATACTCTCTATGTGTTAGTTCCTTTTTCTGTGTCATCTGATTCTGGTTTTGCTGATTGTTTTGTCTTGGGAATTTGGTATTTTCTTCTGACTTTTGTATGTCTTGTAATATTTTGTTGAAAGTTGGACAGGTTGTGATGGGCAGTAGAGACGGAGTTCAGGTGTTTGATGCTTGGAATGAGGCCAGTCTTTCTTCTGTGGACCTTCAGTGCAGTGTGGGGGGCACAGTCTAGGCAGGAGTTACTTCCCTACAACCCAGGCTTCTAATCCTACAGGTGCCTTATGTCTGGGGTGCAGCTGGTTTGCTAGGGGGCTCGACATCCATTCCACCCTCTGCTTTAGATTTTCCCTTTGGGCCACTCTTCAGAGTGTCTGCTCTTGGGTCTCCCAGTGTGTGGCTATTCCAAGTGCATCTCCCACTCCAGCTGGGATTTGGGTCCAGCAGCGACTTTTCAGGTTTTGTTTGATTTGTTTTTTTGGCTGTACCTGTGACATATGGGTGTTTCTGGGCCAGGGATTGAACCCACACCACAGCAATGACCCGCTGCAGTGACAGTGCCAGATTCTTAACCCACTGAACCGTAAGGAAACTCTTGTGTACAGGTTTTTGTGTAAATCTAAATTCTCACTTGTCTGGAATAAATGCCCAGGATTGCCATTACTGGTTTATATGCTAGTTGCATATTTAGTTTTTTATGAAACTGGCAAACTTTTTCAGGATCTGTACTATTTTACATTTCTAACAGCCGTGTATGGGTAACCCAGCTTTAGAGTTCCCTGGTGGTCTAGTGGTTAAGGACTCAGCATTGTCATTGCTGTGGAAGCTCTCCAAAAAGAGTCAGAAAGCTGTCATTTTGGGTTTTTATGGATACCTCATTACATAGGAATGATTGACCAAACCGTTGGCCATTGGTGACTGATTCGACCTCCAGCCCTGCCTCCTCCAGATATCAGGGGACAGGAACTAAAAGTCTCTGATCACATGGTTGGTTCTTTTGGCAACCAGTTGCCAAGTCACCTCATCACATAACAGAGACACCTTTGTCACTTTCTACACTTAGGAAATTCCAAGCATCTGGGGAGCTCTGAGCCAGAATCTATGGAGCAAATATATATGAGAAATACATTTTGGTCATCTGAATGAGCAAAAACTTTTTTTTTTTTTTTTTTTTGCTTTTTAGGGCCGTACCTGTGGCATATGGATGTTCCCAGGCTGCATGGGAGCTGTAGCTGCCGGCCATAGCCACAGTCATGTCAGATCCGAGCCGCATCTGCAACCTACACCACAGCTCGTAGCAGTGCCAGATCCTTAACCACACTGAGCGAGGCCAGGGATCGAACCCGCAACTTCATGATTCCTAGTCAGATTTGTTTATACTGCGCCACAATGGGAACTCCCAAATATATGTTTCTTCTAAATCACCATATCACATACTTCTGCATAAATCTGTTCTTTCTTCCTCTCTTCATAGCGTTATCACATATTAGACCTCTTAGTGTTAAAAACCCAACTATTATTATATAAATAATTGCTATCTGATCTGCAGTCATTCCCTTCGCTGAGGATAGCTTTGCTTCTGCCACCTCCTTTGCGGTGATTAGTAAGTGTGTCGTAGGTACATATCCCTATATTATAGGCCCAACGCTGCATGGTATCCTTTTAAGTAAATTGAGAGGATAAAGGAGGGAAAATACACATTTATACAGTCTTTTACAATTAAGTAATTGCCTTTTCTGCTGCTTTTTGTTCTTATGTGGACTCACATTATTCTCTGAGGGTCACTTGCTTTTAGGCTCAGCTGCCTTTGGTATGTCCTGTCTTGTGATTTTGAAGCACAAGTTCTCTCCATTTCGTTTACCTGGGAAAGTCTTCATTTTTTTGAAAGACAGCTTTGCTGGCTGGAGGATTCTTGGTTGACAGGTTTTCCTTTGAGCACTTGGAACATGTTATCTTTCTGGCCTCTTGTTGGGAAATCTTCTCAGGGTTCCCAGTGAGTAACGTGTCACTTTTTCTTGCAGTTTTTGAGACTTCTGCCCTGACTTGCAGCATTCTCCCTGTGCTGAGTCTAATGAGTTAGGCTCTTTGTGTTAGTCCTGCTTGGAGTCTCTTGAGCTTCCCCGATGTTTAGGTTTTGTTTTGTTGTGAACATGGAGGTTTTGGCCCTTGTGACTCCAGATGGTTTTCCCATGTCTCCAAAGAGCTCTGCGCATTTTCTTCATGCTTTCTCCCTCTGGTTGAACAGGAACAGCTTTATGTGAGTTCCTTGCCCTGATCAAATGAGTTAAACCCATCTTTTTCTTTTCTTTTTTGGCCACCTCGTGGCATATGAAGTTCCTTGACCAGGGATCAGATCCAAGCTGCAGGTCCAGCAATGCCAGATCCTTTCACTCGCTGTGCCAGGCCAGGGATTGAACCTGCATCCTAGTGCTCAAGAGACACCACCAATCCTTTTGTGCTGCAGTGGGAACTCCAAGTTACAGACATCTGACTGGGCGAGTGTGTTGCAGGCTGAGAAGTAGGGTCTCCAAAGAGTTTTCCGAGATCCCTTCTCCCCACTGAGAGACCACAGCATATTCCTTCTTTGTGTCCTTGAGGAAACAACTCGCCTCCCCCCTCGTGGCCTAGCATGTGTCATGTCTCCTGCCCCCTTGTCTCGCCCCTGCCATCCCTTCTCTGGCCCATTGGCTCAGTGCCAGTTCACCATGTGTCTCAGGTCTGGTGGGCTTTCTTCCTGAGTTAAACCAGCAGCCTTTTGGAATATTCACTTGAAATACATTCTGATGTTAAAATAGCCATTTCTCCTGTACCTGCATCTTAAACTGAGGAAGTCTCACACATCATGCTTGACATGTGAGAACGAGTGCTTCTCCCCAGCCCTCCTCTGCCCCCACTATCAGCTCCTGGCCAGGTATGCTGACCATGTATGTGCTGTCCTGACTGCTGGAGCCCCTCAGTCCATCCTGTGGCCATCTTTCTCACTCCCTGCTGTCACGCTTGCCCATGCCCAGGTGGAAAGAGTTGGCTTCTCCAGCCAGTGATGGATGTGTGCCTGTTGCAGGTCAGACATGTGTTGACATCAAGGACAACGTGGTGGATGAAGGGTTCTACTTTACCCCCAAAGGAGATGACCCTTGCCTGAGCTGCACCTGCCACAGAGGGGAGCCCGAGATGTGTGTGGCTGCGCTGTGCGAGCGTCCCCAGGGCTGCCAGCAGTACCGCAAGGACCCCAAGGAGTGCTGCAAATTCATGTGCCTGGACCCAGGTGAGGTGGCCAGCTTGGCCCTGAGTGATGACACAGTAGCAGGGCCTGAGGGCTGCCACCTGCCCTCTCCTTTTCACTCTCAGAGCTGGCTTCCCCCTTAGTCCTTGTTAGCGCTTCTCCTGGTTCTGACCTGGGGTGATAACAATTTCTGTTGCTGCGTCGTCAGTCTTCACTGTTAGTGTCTGTGAGAAGGCGTTAAGTCCTACCTGCAGTTCTGACCTGAAGCTCCTCACCAGTGGGCAGTGGGTCACGGTGGCTGCCAGGCATGGGAGGGGTCTCTGGGTATCCCCTTCCTTTCATTTCCTGCTTTGCAACGTTTAGTGCAGTGACTCCCATACCTCATTGTTCTTTATTGCACCTCCCTGCCAGCCTGCATCCTCAAGAGAAATTAAATCAGAAGCGTGAATTTCAGTCTCAGAGTGACATGGGTGGGGAAATGTTGAAGCCCTGGACTTGTGGACCCCACAGCTGAGCGACCTGGATGGGGCCTTTGGAAGAAGCCAGTGCCACTTATAAGGGCTATGCTCCAGAGCCATCCGTGTGCCCCAGGGGACATGGAACCCAAATGCACTCAGGCCGCGCCAGCCCACGGGGTGGATGGTGCTACTACGTGGATGCTACATGGATGCTGCTGCTACATGGCTCATCCTGTAACTTCATAAGCAGACTGGGTGCCTGCCAGTTTTCTGCACCTGAGCCACCTCACTGCAGCTTCCAGCCCACTCTCCTTCCATGGGAGTAAAATGTTGGCTTTCACTTCCCCTGGATCTCTGGCCTAGTTTCTCAGGCGTTGACTGCTGCTGCCTCGCCTCTCTGTCCAGGCCCTGTAAGAAAGACCAGACGTGGACAAGGATGCTTCATCTGTTGTCATACGTGGTCCATGGAGCCCATCCAGATCTGAGAATTTCTTGGAAGAGCAGGGCCTTCAGGGTGTGTGGGCAGGACCAGAGCTGCCACAGGCCTTTCTGGGCAGCCAGAGCAGCCTTGTCAGGGCCTCACCCTGCTACACACTGCAGCTGTGCTTCTGCAGTCTTCTGACTGCCTCCCGGGCCAAACATCCCCTCCTGGTAACTGCCCACCCTGCACCGAGGGCAGAGACACTGGGAAGTGTCTCCTTCAACATGCAGGGTGTCTGCGCTCAACACTCTGTTGAGGGCCATATGGGAGCCTGAGGACAGTGCCAGAAAAGGCAGCCAGAACAGAAGAAATGACAGCATCTCTTTTTGTAGGTGATGTGATTGGGTAGAAAATCCCAGGGGATCTTCAGGAATGTTACTAGAATTAATAAGTTTACATATACTACCCGTGAACAGTTGGAAATTGAAATTTTTAAGGAAACTACCATTTACAATAGCAAAAAAGCATGAAGTACTTAGATCTAAATCTTACAAAATATGTATGCCATCTGTATGCTACAAATTGTAAGAAAGACACTGGTGAAAGAAATCAAAGGCATAAATAAAAGGAGTTATATTCCATGTTCATGGATCGGAAGAGTCAATATCATTAGGAGGTTCATTCTCCCCAAATTATCTATAGATTCTGTACAATCCCAACCAAGATTCCAGCAGACTTTTTTGAAGACATTGATAAGCTGATTCTAAAATTTTATGTGAAAAGGCAAAGGAATCGAATAGCCAAACCAGTTTTTAAAAAGAACAAAGTTAAAGAGGAGTTCCCGTCATGGCTCAATGGTTAATGACCCTGACTAGTATCCATGAGGCTGCAGGTTCGATCCCTGGCCTTGCTCAAGTGAGCTAAGGATCCGGCGTTGCCATGAGCTGTGGTGTAGGTCGCAGATGCGGCTCAAATCTGGCATTGCTGTGGCGTAGGCCGGCAGCTACAGCTCCTGTTTGACCTTAACCTAGGAACCTCCATATGCTGCAGGTGCAACCCAAGAAAACAAACAAAAGAAAAAGAACAAAGTTGGAGGATTCATGATACCTGATTTAAAACTTACTATATAGTCATAATGATTAAAACAATGTGATTTTAGCAAAAGAATAGACATGTAGCTCAGTGGTACAGAATAGAGAGTCTGGAAATAGTCCATACTTAACGTGGTCAGCTGATTCTTAACAGAAGAACAAAGCCAATTCACTTGAGAAGGGATAGTCTTTCAGCAAACGGTGCTGGAATAATGGGACATCCATAAGCAAAAGAAAAAATATAAACCTTATATATACTATACCTCCTGCTATTTGTAAAACTAATACCAAAGTGATCATAGATCTACGTAAAATGTTAAAGGATAAAATTTCTCGAAGTAAACATGTCCTTTTAAAATTAAGTCCTTTAGGAGTTCCCATCGTGGCGCAGTGGTTAACGAATCCGACTAGGAACCATGAGGTTGCGGGTTCGATCCCTGGCCTTGCTCAGTGGGTTAAGGATCCGGCGTTGCCGTGAGCTGTGGTGTAGGTTGCAGACGCGGCTCGGATCCTGCGTTGCTGTGGCTGCGGCGCAGGCCAGTGGCTACAGCTCCTGTTAGACCCCTAGCCTGGGAACCTCCATGTGCCGCGGGTGCGGCCATAAAATGACAAAAGGCAAAAAAAAATAAAATAAAATTAAGTCCTTTAAGGAGTTCCCATCATGGCTTAGCAGAAACGAATCCTACTAGACTAGTATCCATGAGGATGCGGGTTCGATCCCTGGCTTCTCTCAGTGGGTTGGGGATCTGGCATTGCCATGAGCTGTGGTGTAGGTCGCAGATGAGGCTTGGATACTGCATTGCTGTAGCTGTGGCTTAGGCCAGCAGCTGTAGCTCCTATTGGACCCCTAGCCCGTGAACTTCCATATGCCTCAGGTGCAATCCTAAAAAGCAAAAATAACAATAATGATGATGATAAAAATAAAGTCCTTTAATCTTTTTGGGAGGGAGCGTCAGCTAATTGGTGAGAGGATATGTCCCTGTACATGTTTTCTTCCCCAGTGTTGTTAGCAATAATGCAGCTTTGGGGGAGGCTTTCTGACCCTATGGGTAGAGGGCAGATGTGAGCCTGGGCATCTGTATTAGCCTGGAGTTAGCTGCAGTGGGGCTGCAGGAGTGCCCTGGGGCCCAGCCCCTCATGTGGCATCTGCGTTGGCCATGATTCATCTCCTTAAGGCTGGAGGATGGGGTCCACCCCATGCAGCTCCTCGGCCTTGGTATAGGACCACACCTGGTTCAGATTCTGTGACTTAGCTGGTGTGTGCTGTGCAGGGCAGGCCAGACCCTGGGCCGGGCTGTCAGGTGGCCAGTGGATGTTGAGCCACGTGTCTGGCGTCTATCCACCAGATGCCAGAAATGCCTCCACTGCCTTCGTGGTTGGGGACGACCAAATGTGTCACCCCCCAATGCCATTGTCCCTGGGGTTCACAGTCACCCCTGGTGAGACCCGGGATAATGCGTAGTCGGGGGCTCAGGGCCCAGAGCAGAGTGCCCTCCAGCTGCGGCCCCTTCAAACTTAGGACTTGGGAATGCTAGGCTAGCAGGGTAGGGTTGGCGGTGCCCACCACGGAGCTGGCCCAGAGAAGGCCTTGCCTGGGGTGGGGGTTAGGTGTTGAATTGTGGCCTGGAGTAGAGGGGAGTAGGGGGAGAGGTTCCGGTGTGAGGACGACCTCACTCGTGTCCCTCTTCCCCATCCTGAGAGACCCTTTGTGCCACCATCGAGCCCTGGGCAATGGTGGGCACAGGCTTGGTGCCCCCAGGCCTCCGCCTTACAGAGATGGTGGCCAGAGTGGGGTGTGGGGAGGTCAAGAATTAGAGCAGCAGCTGACAGCCCAGGGGAGGGTGGGCTGTAAACAGACTCTGGAGTCCAGGGGAGGCTGCGCCCTCACCGTTCCTGATCACCTTTGGGGCTCCAGGTGTCCCAGAGCCCCACACGTGAGCTCTGCTGGGGGGTGGGGCAGAGAGCTTGGGATCCCCATGGGACTGGAGCCCTGGTTCAACCTTAGTACCCTGTACAGGGACACTCCTTTCTGTAGGGTTGTGACAAGAAGTCAGGGAGGAGCTTGATGTCTGGCAATGCATGTCCCATTTGCCCCATCTGGCCTGGGGGTTTCCGGGCTCAAGGACAGGTGGGGCGACACGGAGCCTTGGGGGGCACTGAGGCTGGCACCAAGCCCTCCTGAGAGCAGCGTCCTCTCCTGCAGACGGCAGCAGCCTGCTGGACTCCATGGCCAGCGGGATGCGTCTGGTCGTGAGCTGTGTGTCTTCCTTTCTCATCCTGTCGCTGCTACTCTTCATGGTCCATCGGCTGCGCCAGAGGCGCCGCGAGCGCATTGAGTCCCTGATTGGAGCCAACTGTGAGTGCCCAGCCTGGGCGTCTGTGCCCCGCCAGGGAAAGACAGCTCGGGGGTGTGGCCCAGCCTCTGCCCCCAAGTCCTGTTCGGTGGACTGTGCCCTGAAGAGCTTTTGAGAAGCCCCCTCTATCAGCAAGCAAGCCAGCACCCTTAATCCCTCCGGGGAGGGAGCAGGGGCTCAGAATCAATGGGCTACGCTCTGCCCTGGTGCTTCACAGGCCCAGGGGGTGTCACAGGGCAGCTGGGCCCTTCCTGCAGCCCTTGAACACTGACCTGCAGGGTGGGCAGCTCGCCAAGGCCTGGCATGGAGAGCCAGGGTGCTGAGGGTCAGTGTTCCGTGGGCATGTGCAGGCTGGTGGTAGCAGTGGGCATCGTGGTTCTCAGCGGGCGAGCTCAGAGTGGATGGCAGGTGTGTGACTGTTGGAGTGCGTGGAGCCCTGGGCCTGGGCACAGCAAGTCCAGCCCAAGGAGTGAGTGGCTCCATGCTGTTTCTCTCTCTGACTGCCCAGTGCACCACTTCAACCTCGGCCGCAGGATCCCTGGCTTCGATTATGGCCCAGACGGGTTCGGCACGGGCCTCACGCCGCTGCACCTTTCTGATGATGGAGAAGGTGGGACTTTCCACTTCCACGACCCTCCTCCTCCCTACACCGCGTACAAGTACCCGGACATCGACCAGCCCGATGACCCGCCGCCACCCTACGAGGCTTCCATCAACCCAGACAGCGTGTTCTACGACCCTGCAGGTGACCCCCCATGGAGAGGGAGAAGCAGCCCCGTGCCCCCAGCCCCCAACCTCCCACCAAGTTTCTTCCCATCTTCTGCTTTTGCTTGCTTTTCCCTTAAAGGTGGAACCGTTGTCTGTGGTTGGCAGGCTCGTCCCAGGGTTGCACGTGCAGATGACCACTGGCTGGCAGTGGTCACCCTGCCCTGCCTCCCCACTCCCACCCAAGAACCCCTGTTGGTAGCATGGGGAACCCTCAGCTGGGCCTGTGGACTTCGGAGAGCCAGGTGGGCTGTTGGGCACATGTACACATGTGGTGAGCTGAGCAGACACCCCTGCCATGTGCCCTCCTGACCAGTGGGATAAAGCAGTCACTTAAGTCAGGTCTGTCTGGTACTGTGGAACGTCGTTCCTCAACAGACCCAAGCCCAGAAGGAACGCCAGGGGCTGCACCCACAGCCTGGCCCGTCCCGATCCCCTCTTCATCTCTCTCTCTCTCTCTCTCCCTCTCTCACACACACACACACACACACACACACACACACACACCAACACTGCTGTGTGTTCTTGCTCTATTTATTTGGTCAATTAGTCCCATTCTTGTGTGGCTCTGGCAGGAAAGACTTGGATTTGACCTTGGCCCTTGGGACACAGATTGTTACCATCTGCTGTCAGAGGGGCCAGGGTAGACAAAGCAAGATTCCTGCCAGGAATGCTACTGGGGCAGTGGGTCTCAGATGCCTCCATGGACCAGGCTCCCAGAGCACGTGTTCCCCAGAGCAGAACAGTGGGACTGCTAGGTCCATGGGTGGCAGGCTGGGGGAGCAGCACTGGTTCCCCATTTCCCAGGGGGCATCTGTGGTGATACGGAGGGACTGCCACAGGTCTCCCTCAGACCAGGGCATCCTGCAGATCCCTGCACAGTTCGCAGTGCTGCCTGCTCTGGCCCCATCTCCTGCACTCACCCGCACATTCCAGCTGCAGCTCCTGGTCCAGGACTGTGGCCACACTGTTCTGCCTGCCCACCCCCAGCCAAGTAACCCCCCAAAGTCAGTGAGCCCTGCCTGGACCCCACTGAATCTGAGAAGGTTCCCCCCTCTCCTTCCTTTGTTTGCTGATTCTGTCAAAACGTCACACACATGCACACACGTACGTCATAGTTTGCTCACAGCCATCCTTCGCCTGCCCATGTAGCCCACCTCAGGGCACAGGTGCGGGGCGAGCTTGGTGCATCCCCATGGGATGGATTGCTTGCCCCTGCCTGGTGTTAGTGGGAGTATTCAGGCAGGAAGAGTGATCCCCAGATGTGACCAGCCACCCCCTCCTCCCCGTGCTGGGTCCACCCCTGCTGACCCCCATTTCTCCTGCAGATGATGACACGTTTGAGCTGACGGAGGCCGCCCCACCGACCACGGGGGATGGCGGTGGGGAGGGTGCAGCGCCCCGGTGCCTGGAGCAGCCTCTGCCTGCCCCCGGGACCTCTCTAGCAGACCTGGAGGACTCAGCCGACAGCAGCAGCACCCTCCTCGTGCCCCCTGACCCTGTGCAGAGTGGAAGCACCCCAGCCACAGAGGCGCTGCCAGGGAGCAGCCACCACAGCCGGAGTTCCCTCAATACGGTGGTATAGACGGCCCACAGCCCCGGCACGCGGGGAGCACTTGTTTGCTATTGAGAAAATGCTGATCCCCATGGGAGACTTGGGCTCCTGAGCGAGCCTGGACCCAACTGCCCGGCTGCACCCCTGCAGGCGTGTCCCTGCTGAGACCCTGTGCTGGCCCAGGGAGCCAGCACCTGCCCCAAGACTCCATGAGGGCTCCAAAAACACACATAGCTTTGGGTCACTGTCTTTTTCTTTTTAAGTGGCAGCAGAATGACTAAGTTCATGAGACCACATGCGTCAGGAGCAGGGAACAAAGGCAGCGCTGTGGGTTTGGGCAGGGCCAGGCCACCCGAACTCTGGTGGGCATGCTAACCACCAAGCACCCTCTGTGTGCGTCTTGCTAGCCTGTTCAGAAGGGTGCCCCGGCGGGTGTCTGAGGACTCTTCAGTGCGGGCTGGGCAGCAGGCCTGCTTTGGGGCAGACGGCCTTGGAGGTTGCCATAGCGGCTGCTTGGGGGTTGGCCCCCAGGTCCAGCTATGAACATCCAGATGATCCTGCCCCCGGCTGGGGCTCCGCTGCCCAAGGCCCTGAGGAAGGGAGCCTAGAAGGTAGTCAGACCCTGCACTGTCTTTCCAGCTGGGCTCTGTGAAACCCATTCTGTGCCAGGAGGCCCTAGCCCTGCCTAAGGATTTCTCCCCAGCATCGCTCTAGAGCCGAGCTGAGGCCTTTAGCCGTGCATGAGTGTCCTGGCCTGGATCCTCTGTCAGGCCTGGCTCCTGTCTGCTACCCACTGGAGCCCCCGCTCCTGCTAAACTTGCCCCTGGGCCTGACCTGCCCCCATCCCACCTAGTTGTGCCATAAAGGGTTGTTTCTTTGGGGAGAGGGGTGGCTGAAATTAAGGTTCCAGGCTACCCATCTCCTGAGAATTCACTTCGTGCCCATCGCCGCCACCACTGGAGTTGGGTGCTGGGTGCCCTGCCCAGGTTGGGGAAGGGGGGGCCTTTGACCAAGGGACCCTCTTTACCTGCTTCTGGGCAGTGGTCTTGTCTCCGGACATGGGGCTTTTAGCATTTCTGAAGTTTGGAGATGAAGCGGGTTCTGTGCTATTTTTAGCACGTCCATATCTTTTCTACGTTGAATGTCTGGATCCTCTTTTTGTGTGTGTCCGTGTGTGTGCATAAGTGTCCAAGTGTTTGCAGATGGTGGCAGTACATGGCGACTTGGCCATGGGGCCCCCTTTCCAGGGCCAGCCACAGCATGTTGGGTGGCAGCGAAGGGGGGTGATGAAGTGGGTGCTCTGTGGTGACACGTCTTGCTGGCACAGTCCATTTCTGGGCACGTTCTCACAATCTGGTTGAAAACCATCGTGTTCTTCTCTGGACAGAATGAGACCCTCAGGTTGCCCACACACCTGGGCTTGGCCCACAGGAGCGAGTGCCGGAGGTGGGCCCTACACAAACCCCCTGCAGAGGGCTGGGACTTGAGAATTGCCTCTTGGGCACGTGTGCCCACACTCGCTACTAATGATGAAGCAGAAGCGTATCCTGCTTCTGCCATGTTGTGGGCACAGTACAGCCAGGTCCCAGACAGTGGTCATAGCCTTGTTGGTGTCGGGAGGGTCCTGGGCACGCCTGCTTTGGGTTAGGCACCCCCGTGGAGCCCCATAGGAGCCTGGTCCCAACAGCTCAGGGTCCCTCCTAACCCCCACATCTCAGGCCCAAGCCTCAGATCCATGTGTTCAGGGCAGGGTGGCTGGCATGACGTGGGAATGGGGAGTTGTTTTGGGGACCGAAGGACTGCTGGGCCAGTCAGGTGTGTGTGGGAGGCACCGAGCAGCAGAAGTAGGACTGTTTCTGGACAGACCGGGGTTCTGTCCTGGGTGGCTCAACACTGTCCTTGGGCCAGGCTGAAGGCCACCATGCTGCACTGCTCTGGGCCCTGCCTCCTGACCAATTTGTCTCCAGGAGCTAGTGTCCAAGGGGCTGAGCTCCACTGGAGGGTGGGGTGGGGGAGCAGGGGAGAGCTGGGGTCAGTCATGAGGCCTGACTGCTCAGTGCTCAGGTGAATCCCCAGGCCAGCCTTGCTTGAGTCTCGCCCAGTGAGAGGCGGACACACTGGGCCCTAGAGCGACAGGCCATACCTTGACCTGCCTGGTGGAGGTGGTGTCAGTACTCTGCATTGTCTTAATGCCTGTTTGTTTTCCTTTCACTAAGGGTTTTTAGTTTGGGTTTATTTTTGGTTGGGTTGGCACTAATTCTTAAGATGCTGTGAGAACCATTACATCCAAATGCCAAATAAATTTGTGTTCTGGAAGAAGTGTAGTCTGTCCTTGGTGTGACCCAAGCTGGGATGGAAGGCTCCAGCCAAGTTGGGGCCGAGGCACAGGTGGAGAGATGGGCCGCCTGTGGAAGCCAAGACAGGCATGGGGCTCTGAGAACCCCTGACCTTTCTGTTCTCTGACAGTGGTCCTTTCAACAATTTCCCAGGTCCTGATGGGACAGGAGGGTGCTCAGGAAACTCAGCCTATGGCGGGTCCTCGTGTGGCTTTCCTAACCCAGCCTGCCAGCCAGGCGAGAGGTCAGGGTTAGCAAAGGCACAGGTGAGGCCCATGGGGGCTTGGGTTGGCTTGGGTTCCTGAACCCCTGCCAGGCGCCATGCAGTCAGTCCAGTCATTATGGACAGCGCCTGGGGGAGCCCAGCCCCTGAGCTCGGGTAGGGGTGCCAGAAAGCAGTGCCTTCCTTGCCTTGCCTTCTCTCCTGGCCACTGGAAACCCTGCTCTCCAAGAGAGTGATGGGCGTGGGCCACAGCCTGGGGTCTGTTGGACACCTGTGCTTCCAGAGTTGCTGCAGAAGCCAGGGTCCCACCTGGACAGAGTGGGGCAGAGGGGGCAGCGACTTCACAGACCCTTTGGTCCCAAGGGGTGAGCGGGTAGAAGGAGGCGGTGGTCTTGGGGCGTTCTTCCCACCCCAGCCTCTCAAGTCTAGGGCACTGGGATCCAAGGTGCCCTTCCCCTCCAACTTCATCCTTGCTGGTGACCTTGACATGTCACTACCGGTCCTCAGCCTCTGTTTCCTCGTGTGCCAGTGGGCATAATAATAACATCTCCCCACCCAGGATTAATTGGGGGAGGGAGGTCTTGTGGAGCTGGCGTTGTTGCTGGTGGTCACTGGATCCTGTGATCAGAGAGACTGCCTGGTGAGCTTTACCTATGTCCCCACTGGAGGTGCCGCCCCTCTGTCGCTTCCCTGGGCCTCGAGCCCCCAGGACTCAGCCACATCCTTAGCCCACCCCGCCAATAAATTGGCCACCTCCATCTCTCCATTCTCTGCCACTTGGAGCCGCCTCATGCAGTCCCCAGGCTTGGCACTCATCTTCCTCTCCATGCCCCTGATGGTGCATGCTGACTTGGAGGGTGACTGCCCCTCTGCTCTGAACCCACCCTCCCCCACTGCTCCCTCTTCTCCGCATTAGGTCCTGCCCCTGGGGTATCTTTGAGGGAGGAGACCTTGGAATTGGGGCGACAGGAGGGCGGGGTCCTCCTGGCATCCCCTACCCTAAGCCCTTGGATCCCAGCTGGGATGGCGTTCAGGCCCCAAATGGCCAGCGTCAGCCAAATCACTTCCCACCGTCCCCAGAAGCCTGGTGCCATGACTCCCAGGACCCAGAGTGTGGTGAGGACAGTGTCGTTGTGAGGCTGTGTGGCACTGGTCTGTGTCCTGCAGTCTGAAGCGGTCTGCACTTTTGGGGTCTCTGTGGGCTTTCTGTTTGTCGTCCTGGACCAAAGCAACTGGGCAGCCAGCAGCATGTGTATTGACTGTTCCCTTGTGTGTGCGTCTGGGTCTTTGGCTGCTATGGTCTCCGGTCCTGCTGTGTGTGCCAAGCTGCTGCTCGCATCAGACAGGACCTGTAAGCCTGCCAGTGTGGCCAGCCCATCTGTAAGCAGGTGGGGGAAGGACACTGTGGGCATGTGACCATGTACCAGGAGGACCTCCCCTCCAGTCCCCTTCCCTGTGAAGCAAGCTGCCCACAGGGGCTGTGTCAGAAGGTGACTTGCCCCTGTGATAGTGAAGCAAACGTGGCCAGGCCAAGTTTAGGGGAGCGGGGGAGTTGGCGCCTGTCAGGCGGGGGGGGGGTGGGGGTCAAGGAGGAGTTTCCTGCCCCTGGGCTATTCTCTGGGTTTGTGTAGGAGGGAGGGACCCGTTCCTCTCTGCACCTCCATGTTGCCTCCTCAACTCCCCTAGAGATCCCAGATCCGTTCCCTCAGGCCCCACCCACTGGAAGGAGATGGCTCCCGCCTGTGGGGGCCCAGCCCAGTCCCCCATCGATAATTGACCCTCACCTGGTCCAGCAGGACCCCACCCTCAGACCCTACAGGTTAGCACCCTGAGGTGAGGACCCCTCCCCCTGTAGCAGTCAGCCATTGCCCCCCGAGGACTAGAAGTCAGGACATACTTGGAAGTCAGAACTCCCGACAGCACGAGGGTGCCCTAGGAATCGCCACAATCCCCCAGTCACTTATCTGAGGTGGGTCAGGACTGCAGCCAGAGGAGGCCACCTTCTTCCTTCCTTCCATGTAGGGTGGGGGGTGTCCTGTGCAGTCTGTGGACCTGGCCAACCAGCAAAGGGGCCTGGACACCAAGTGTCCAGGGAGCAGATGGTCCTGAGGGAACCTGTTCCTTACACCTTGTGCCCTCATGGCACTAGGGCAGCTGGGTGGGAGAAAGAGAGGGTGTCATATGCTCCCTCCCCCGTAGTGCTCCTCCATGTGGACGATGGCCCACAAAGCCACCTGGAGATGCCGGGCACTGGGCTGCCACTGCCTGCCTACTGTGCACTGCCCCGGAACTCCCACTGGGGTGGCCCTGGTTGAGCCGGCTTGGAGCACAACCTGGACCAGCAGCACGGCAGCATAGAGGTGGGCCCAGGCATGGGAAGGGTGGCGGGAGCATGCTGGCAGCAGCTGGGTACCTCCTGTGGTCTCTGTCTCCCAAGATGCACGTGGTCCACACTGACACCTGGTATCAGAGCATAGCGGAGCCCCAAGGTCACCCTGATGGTCTGTCTGGCGGTGCTTGCCGTGCTCTTGGCGGTGAGGGAGGGGCAGCTGCTGTGTGACTGCCTGCTTTCAAGAAGGGTGTCCTTGGGAGTCTGTGGAGGAGGCACAGGGCCTTTGCAGTCATGGGTGGGCAATTAGGGCCTCTCTCTACAGGGTTTATAGGATTAATGGGTTCTGTGGGGGGATGCCCACAGTGAAAAGCTGTGGATCTGCAGTCAGGGTGACCCCCCCCAAGCCAACTCCGCTCACTGGGAACCCACCCTCCTCCCATTTAGTCTCCCCTAGACCCACCTCAGGTTCCCCCCTTTTGAGCACCCCCTCCCCCCGCCTTTCTCACTTGGAGCCCCTCCCCAGGAGCAGGACTCAGACAACGCGAACTTCTTCTCGGCAGTCGTGGGCCTGAAGAATGATCGCACGGTGAAGAGCGCGAGGCGCGGCGGGGGCGGAGTGCAGGTGGCTGGGTGCGGAGAGGCGGGTTCTAACCCGCCAGCCGTCCCCGGTCCAGGGGCCACTATGACGCGGGCGCCCACCTTCCCGCTGGCACCGCTGCTGCCGGGCGCCCCTAGCCTTTCGAGCTTCTACCGTTACGCGAGGTCGCTGATCAAGCCCGGCTGCGAGCCCGCGGTGATCTATCTTCGAGGACGCGGTCCCCATCTCGCGCGCAGGTGCGGCCGCGCCCTCCCCTCCCCGGGCCACCCTGCCCCGCCCCGCCCTCCAGTGAGCGGCGTCTGACCGCCTCGGCCCACACTCTCAGGTGACCCAGTTCCCGGCCGCCTCGCCCGCCGCGCTGCTCCTGGAGAACTTCCGGACGCAGCAGCCTCTCTACAAGGTCTCAGGCTCCCAGCGCCTCGGACCATGCGGCAGCCCCCACCCCGGCCCTTGGGCACTGGGCTCTGCTGGGCCTGGGGCTCAACCTGTGGCTCTGGAAGGGCCCCTAGGATGCAGACGCGATCCCCTTCCCCCAATAAAAGACACATAGGGTGACCTTGGCTTTATATGGCTGGAGGGGTGGGGGGGCAGGGAGTGATGGCCTGGGACCACTGCTGATGCCCCGGGGTTGGGGGAGGGGTGCTGCCTATTATACAAGGGGAGACCCTTGAGTGACCCTCCCTTACCCCACCACAGCCAGTAATTCCAGACTCCCATCCAGAACCCCAGATCCTTCCCAGAGGGAGAAGGCACCCCACTCCTATCCTACACATCACGTCTGCATCCCCTGGTGAGATGGAAGGAGAAAGGCCACCTGCTAAAGCCTAAGATTTCACATTTTTATTTCTCATGGCACATGATCACATGCCCATTCCACACTGGGTTTAGTGACGCCTCCAGCTGCCATTTCCTCAAGCCCAGGAGGTGAGAAGCTTCTCTTCCAGGCTCTGCACTGCGAGCCTCAAGCTGCAGTCGTGTCCTGGTGATAGGGGCAGTGAGTGAAGGGCTGTCAGGTGAGACTGGGCCCGGGAAGGTGGGCTGTGAAGTCTGATGTAGGTTGCCACTGGAGAGACACTGGGTTAGGGTTAGCCTGTGGTGAGGCCATATGAGGGATAAGCGAAGCTGAGAGTCCAGAGGGCACTGACCAGATGTGCTGTGTTCAGACAACGCTGTCCAATAGAGGGATGGGGCTGGCTGGACTCAGGCTGCTGTCCAGGGCCCTCAGTAGAATACGCTTGTACATCCAAGTGACACTGTCCTGCTTGAGCCTGGGTCCAGGTGACAGTGTCCCAGCAGCCCACTGTGTGTCCCTGGTTTCTGTTGCCTGGTGTGTGGGTCGCACTCTCCACCCATCCCAGTGCGTGAAGGCTTGGCATCCTTCCTGAGACCCCTAAAGAGAATACGCTTGCAACCCCCTCTCCTGAGGCTGAGGCGTTCCGCCAGCGGACCCTGGGCTCTCTCAGCTGCGCTCCAGCTCTCTTAGACCGACATACCCCGGAGCCCAGCCTTCCCCAGCTCTAGCCCCAAAAGGTCTCCGCCCCTCCTCCAGCCCGGACTTCGGCTCCCGCGGTGATCACCCGCTACGCGGACTCAGCCACACTTCCCACCCGAGCGCTACCAAGCAGCGTCGGAGGACCCTTCTCACTCTGAGTCATGCTAGGTAGCAAGGCCCTTCGGCCAGCGGCAGCGCCCCAAGCCCTCCTCCCGGATCCCCTCCGCGCGGCCCCGCTTAATCCCCGCTGCCCTGCGGGGCCGCAGGCGGCACTGGGGGTTTCTTGAGGTTCTTCCGGGCCAGGACCCGGCTAGCCCCGCCGTCAGCCGTACTGTCCGAGGCGTCGTCATTCGGCCTTGCGCCGCTGGCCAGGGCGTTCACGGTGCCCAGCGCCCGAAGAAGGGCTGGGCCACGGGGAACGCGGGGCTCACGGCGGGCGGGCGGCGGAGGTGGCAGCAGCGCGCGCAGGGCATCCAGTTCTGCCCGCAGCTCAGCGCGCAGCGCCTCCAGCCCCTCTCCCAGCTCTGTGCGCACGGCCGCCAGGCCCTCCTGCAATCGCCGCTCGCTCACCTCCAGGACGCCGGCTGGGTACGTGGCCCCGCCGCGCGGCTCTCCGCACACAGAGCACACGGAGCCGCGACCCCGCGCTTCCTGCGGCTCCCTCGTCTCTGCTGCCCCCGCCGCAGCCTCCGCGCGCTCCACCAGCCGCAGCAATCGGGGTGCATCGGCCCGCTCCGCCGCCTCAGCCCGGAGCTGGCCCCGCAGACGAGCCATGCGGCCCGGGGCGCGGGCTTCATCTGGGCCCAGCCCGTTGGGCCGTGGCCCGGGGTCCCGCCGGCGGCCCACCGCGCGCCGCAGCGCCTCGCTGGCACCATATGCGCCCCGTGCTTGGACCCAAGGGCGCCGGGGTTCTGCTGCCATCGGAGCCGCCGCCGCCACTGCCGCCCCTGCCTCCACAGCCCCACCGGCCTGGAGCACCGGCCTGCAGCCTAGCGACCGCTGGGGCCCGGGCGACGCTCCGTGGAGAGAGCTCCGGGGACGGCTGTGGGAACGACCGAGGCCTCTAGGGAACTGGCCTGGGGCCCGGGGAACCCAGGCAGGGCTGAGACCCAGGCGAATGGGGCCCCAGGGAATCAGGGGAATAATGCTGCAGGGGCCTCACTCCTGGCCAGCCGGGCACCCCCTTGGCCTGGCATTCTAGGCCATCACAGCAATCCCTGCTGGCTTCTCTGCCCCTCCCAGCTTTTCCCCTTCTGTGGAGCCCCTCACTGCTGTACCCCCTTCTTCCTCGCCCTAGTGCCTTCCATATGTGACCATCGCAGGACCTGGAGCCATGTCTCCCCACCCAGCTTGCTGTGCTTATGGCACCCTAGAGGCTAGTTAGGACTCTGGGTGCCCTGGGGCCTTCCCAGTAAACTGGGGAGGGAGGCCTGGCACGGATCCAGGCTGGGCTGGGAGGGGAGATGGCAAGACAGCCACTGGAACTTGTGTCCTCAGGGCCCCTGGGGCCTAGTCTCTGTCCACACCGGTATCTGTGAGACTGGGGGTGCTGTCACACTGTTCCTGGGCAGTCCTGGCCCCGGGCCATGGTAAAGAATCCTGGGTCCCCCCTGTGCATTCGGCCATTAACTCATTCACTCATGCAGCCCGTCTCTCAGGAAGGCACAGGGGGAGGTGAGAATCTGGCACTTTGTCAACCCCTCTGACCCCCCTATTCCTGCTGAGTCACCTAGCCCCTTGGGACCTCCAGCATGTGGCTCTGCTGGTCCCTAGAGCCTCGTTAACCATACCCCCCACCCTCCCCTCAGTAATTAAAATACTGCTGACACAAGAGCCCTGAGTTCTGTCCCCAGGCCTATGCATCCTGACTGTGTGACCAGGACTTTGCCCTCTCAGAACCTCACCTGTGAGACACCAGAGGCCCTAAGATCCCCCCCAGGGGACAGCAGGGAGGGTGGGAAGGTGAGAGACCCCAGAATTGCCAGTGTGAATGTGAGAGCTGGAAGAGGCGAGGGTGGGCGCACAGAGACCGATGGGGGTGGTGTGACAGGAGCCAGCCTTTGCAGGGGGGAGCACAGGTGCCTGCAGGCCAGCAGAGGTGGGTCCTGGCCTATGGTAGAGGGTCCATGGAGAAGACAGGGAGGGAGGGGGTGCCTGGCGAACTGTGGGTCCTGGGGAGTTGCAGAGGTGTTGGTTGGGACAAACAGGCAGGGGTGGTTAGCATGACCCTGAGCCCCAGAGGTCAAGTTCAGTGAGGATCAGGAAGCCAGTGGGTCCCTGTGACCCTGGCCAGAGCTTCATTAGTGGAGGGGCGGGGCTGGGTTGGAGACCTCCCTGAGGCCGGCTGGTCAGAGCCAGCTGGCTGTACAGAGCTGCTGGGTGGGGGCCAAACACGGGTCTGCTTTCTGGTTTCTCCTGGAAGCTCTGCACAGCCCAGCCTTCCAGGGGCCCCCTGCACGGAGGTGCTGTCTGGGCCAGGCTCCTCCCCCATCCCTCCATCCCCCTCTGTGTGCCAGGGGCCAGGCCAGCTGTGTCTGTGGGAAGCCACCAGTCCTGGGCTGTCCCCATCCTGGCTCTGTGCCTTTGGGCCAGCCTTCCCACTAGGCCAGATGGGCGATTAGCTGCTGTTTAACCCAGGGAGGCGAGAACACTGGACTCCCTGTGACTTCTCTGTTGTCACCCTTACACCCTGTGGCTGCTAAACCCTGGCAGCACTTAGGCGGAAGGTTTTCTTTCCCAGAGCTTGAGGGCAGTTCAGACGGCAGGGCTTTACATGTTGAGGGGCTCTAGTGGCTCAGAGGGGGAAGGGAGCAGCCATGTGACTGTGGCTTCACAGATGTAGGAGGAACATCTGGAAATGCAAGTCCCGGTTATGCCTCAAGGTGAAGGGTGCCTGAGGACAGGGAGGTCTTTATTTTCTGCAGCTGAATGCACACCAGGTGCAGTCCCACCTGGTTCTCAGCAAAAGAGGATGGAACGAGGCCAGTGGCAGTTTCTGAAGTCAGGGGGCTCTGAGGGAGTGGCGGAGGGGCCACGCTAGGCAGGGGCCCCAGGGGAACAGGACCTCTGGAGGTGGGGGAGGGGGTTAGTCTTGGAGGTGGACCTGGAGGGGGCCTGGCGTTCTTGGGGGTGTGCTGCTCTCTCCGTCTAGCAAGACTGGCTGGGCCTTGGGAGGGTGGGCAAGCGAGGCTGGCTTGCCTGGGGCCTGGACCGAGGCCCTGGGCTCTAGCGAAGGGAAAGGTATGGCGCCCTTCCGCCCCCAGAGTGCAGGTCACATGGCGGGGCCTCGGTGGTCTGAATTAGAGGGTCTGGCCCAGGCCACTGCTCAGAGCACAGCTCTGGACTGATTTGCCCTGCCTCACAGACCGCTGGTGGTCCCTGTGGCCTTGTTTGTACCCCCACCCCCACCCCCATCAGAGCCCAGGAAAGGGTCTTGCTGCCGGGAGATGGTGAGGCCGCAGAAGCCTCAGGGCAGGCCTGAGGCCTGAGGGGCTGGTCCCTCAAATCTGGGAGGTCCTGCCACTGACCCTGAAATGCAGGTGGTCCCTCCTTTAAAGGCAGGGTCAGCGAGGGGATGTGACTCTCTCTGGTCCCGTTGTAGGAACTGGGCCTCCTGGGGGGCTGGACTCAGGCACACCTTGCCCCTGAACCCTCACGGCCCGTCAGGTCCTGGAGCTGTGCCCTGGATTTCTGGTGGCTCTGCCTACCCAGGCGTTCCCTGGGAACTGCCCCTGAGCAGGTAGCTTGGCAAGGGGCAACTCATTACCCAGTAAAGACCTTGCCTGACTTCAGCAATGAGCTCATTACCTAGTAATAGCCTTGTTTGCCTGGTCCTGGTGTCAGCAGCCCTGGAATGTCTGGCCTGGAGTGGCTCTGGCCAATCTGGGCCAGGGACCCTAGCCCCCCAGCCTGCCCCAGCTGCCGTATGTGCCCAGAAGGCTCTCAGTGCCACACACCCGGGCTCCCCTGCAGCTATCCGACCTTGGGCAGGTGAGCCCGGTAACCACTCTGTGCCTTATCCTCCAACCCACAGATGGGGTCGAGTGAAGAGGGCCACCTTGGAAGGACACGCTGCCCATGCAGGGGTCCTCAGGGCCTCCCTTTTCTTGTCAGCTTAGCTGGGGTCTCCACATCGAGCCCATCTTCACAACAAATGACACCTGGTGAAGGGGGCTGGGTCAGCCTGCCCCATCAGGAGCCCCTCCACCTCCCTGTAGCCAAAGGTCACCTCTCTGTCCTCATCCTCCTTTTTTTTTAGGGCCACAGTGGCATATGGAAGTTCCCAGTCTAGAGGCTGAATTGGAGCTACAGCTGCTGGCCTACGCCACAGCCACAGCAATGCTGGATCCAAGCGATGTCTGCAAACTACTCCACAGCTCATGGCAATGCCAGACTCTTTTTTTTTTTTTTTTTACTTAATGAATTTTTTTTTGTCTTTTTGCCTTTTTCTTTTTATCTAGAGCCGCACCCACTGCATATGGAGGTTCCCAGGCTAGGGATCTAACAGGAGCTGTAGCTGCCGGCCTTCACCATAGCAACGCGGGATCCGAGCCACTTCTGCAACCTACACCACAGTTTACGGCAACGCTGGATCCTTAACCAACTGAGCAAGGCCAGGGATTGAACCCGCAACGTCATGGTTCTTAGTTGGATTAATTAACCACTGAGCCACAAGGGAACTCCCTTAATGAATTTTATTATAATTATAGGTGTACAAAAATTATCACAACTCAATTTTTATAACATTTCCATCCCAAACCCTCAGTGCATCCCCCCACCCCCCCGACTTGTTTCATTTGGAAACCATAGGTTTTCCAAAGTCTGTGAGTCAGTATCTGTTCTGAATGCCGGATTCTTTTTTTTTTTTTTTTTTGCCTTTTGTCATTTTATGGCCGCGGGTTTATGGCCGCACCCGCGGCATGTGGAGGTTCCCAGGCTAGGGGTCTAATCGGAGCTGTGGCCACTGGCCTGCGCCGCAGCCACAGCAACGCAGGATCCGAGCCGCGTCTGCAACCTACACCACAGCTCGCGGCAACGCCGGACCGTTAACCCACT
>PVHT021183555.1:734132-848477 GCA_004024745.2 Catagonus wagneri
TGCCTTTTGTCATTTTATGGCCGCGGGTTTATGGCCGCACCCGCGGCATGTGGAGGTTCCCAGGCTAGGGGTCTAATCGGAGCTGTGGCCACTGGCCTGCGCCGCAGCCACAGCAACGCAGGATCCGAGCCGCGTCTGCAACCTACACCACAGCTCGCGGCAACGCCGGACCGTTAACCCACTGAGCAAGGGCAGGGATTGAACCCGCAACCTCATGGTTCCTAGTCGGATTCGTTAACCACTGCGCCACGACGGGAACTCCCTGAATGCCGGATTCTTAACCCACGGAGCAAGGCCAGGAATTGAGTCCAAATTCTCACGGATCCTAGTTGGGTTCATTACTGCTGAGCCACGACAGGAACGAACTCCCTCTCTGTCCTCATCTTTAATCTCTTAGCGGCACCTACAGAGCTGGCCATGCTGTTCTGCCCTCATCCTCCTGGCCACCCCAGACCAGGTCCACCTATGATAGCATGTATCAATACTTTACGGAATACTATTCCACTGTATAGATATTCCACATTTTACTTACCCATTCATCATTTGATCGTCCTTTGGGTTGTTTTCACTTTTTTGTTATTATGAATAACTGCTATAAATATTCATGCACAAGTTTTAGTGAGGACATATGGTTGTTTTTGTTTTTCAGTTTTGGCTGTCCCATGGCATATGGAGTTCTCAGGCCAGGGATCAGATCTGAGCCACAGTTGCAACCTGTGATCTTTGAATGCACCATGCCTGGCCAAGGATGGAAACTGTGTCCTGGAACTGCAGAGATACCACTGATCCCATTGCGCCACAGCGGAACTCCAATATCCTATGTTTTTTTTTTTTCCTTAGGTATGTATATAGATATGTATTTTGAGGAGTGGAATTGTTGGGTCATATGGTAACTCTACAGGCATAGCTTGGAGATATTGCCAGTTTGGCTCCAGCCCACTGCAATGAAGTTAGTATCGCAATAAAGAGTCACAGAGACTTTTGGTTTTTCAATGCATGAAAATGTTATTTGTTTTTATACTATACTATATTAAGTGTACAATAACATTCACTGCATCTAAAAAATGTACATCCTTTAAAAATAATTTATTGCTAAAAAACGCTAACCATTGCCTGAGCACAGCTTATGGCCAAGCGGAGCCTGGGCTCCAAGTCAGGAGGGAGGGTGGAAGTGTTAGAGCGCTGTGCGAAGGAAGGGTCTGCACCTACACACAACCTCCTTCCACAGCCCCTGCGGTGGATGGGGCCAAGTCCACCTGGTCTGAGAGCAGGCCGGGGCTCTACCACCTCCTCCCCAGGTGCTTAGCTACAGAAGGGGCAGCAGGAGCAAAGCCTGTGGGAAACTCTTTGAGGGCCCACCAACCACCTCCGGTGTCCAGGGTGAGGTGCCTGAGCCATTCCTGCAAAAACAGATGTCACCTTGAGGAACTGAAAGCATGATTCACATTCCTGGCCACTGCCCTCCCGATACCCCCACAATTAGACACACATGCAGCAGTTCAGCACACCCACACAGGACCGTCCCCGCCACATACATACCCACCACACGAGAAGCACACTCACACACACAAAGAACACACTGCATACACAGACACACATATATAAACAACCCAACACCAACAGGACACATACAACATATAACACACACACACACACCACACATGAAACACACCACACACACGTCACGTACACACACACTACATATAACATACAGAGATACATACCACACACAGACACCACACCACTCACACATATATAGCACACCACACTCACACCACACATACTCACCACACAAGAATCACACTCACACAGTATACACACCACACACATATTACATACACACACACACAACACACCACCCGGACACCACACCACACACATATAACACACCACATACACATCACACACACACACACGGTACACACAACACAATCACATGCCCAGACACACATACCTCCTCACACACACAGACATCACACATAAGCACACCACACATACCACAGTCATACAAACACCACACCACACATCCCATGGGCCTAGATGCAAGTGCCTTCCACAGCAATAGAGGGAAGGGGGCGGGGCCAAAGAGCAACGATGCTGACCCCTTAACTACACTTCCCAGAAGGCTGTGCTACACGCTCATCCACGTCTGACGTCAGAGCGGCTCCGGCCCCGACGCCTTCTAGGAAATAGAGTCCGCCCCTGCGCAGCGCAAAGGCTCCCGGGAATTGTAGTGCGCGTCGAGCCCGCGCAGGCGCACGTCCCCGCGGCGGCGTCCGGGCGCTCCTTTGTGGTGGCCGCTGTTTTTTTGTGGAAGGTGGGTTGGCTCGACTGCCCGTATAGCCGGCCGTCTGTAGGTCTGTCTGTCCGTCCGCCCCGGGACTGTGTGCTGCACCCGAGACTCCTGGCTCCAGGCGGCCGAGCCCGAGACCCGACCGGCCCGCGCGGGCCGGGGGCGCGGGTGACAGGCTATGGGGCGCGCGTGATGAGGCGCGAGCGTAGCCCGGGGTTCGGGACGCTTGCGGAGTCTGCCTGACCCCGACGTGGTGTCGCGGGCTGAAACTGCAGGGTTGCGGCGAGGTGCCCTGAGCCGGGAGCGAGCCCGCCCCTCCCTCCTGCCCCCGCCAGCGGCAGCTGCCGAGAGAGGGCACCATGGAGACCCCGGCCCCAGCGTCCAAGGAGACAGGTAGGTTGTGTCGGTGGGCCTGCGGGTTTGCGTTCAGGATGCGGGCAGGGTTCCCAGACGCGCTGCGGATCGCGACTCCTGCCTCTTCACTGGGGCATCCCCGCGGAGGAGGAGGAAGGGGCGGCGGTGCTTCTCTTCCATGACTGGAATGTCAGAGACCCGATGCCGCACCAGTGTGCGGTAGCTCCCACCTGCGGAGCGGTTTCTGACCCACATTGATTCTCCCCGGGCCCGGGTTGTTGGGGCTTTAGCTCAGCTGAGTCTCCCTGACTCATTTCTCCTTTCCAGCTCCGTCCTTTCAGGATCCTGCTCTTCCCCTCAAAGAGATTTCGGAAGATAAATTGGGCCAGGGTATCTTGGATGCCAGGTCTGAGGTGAGTGGCTTTTTTCTTCCTTTGAACGTGTTCTTTATGAAGAGAGTTAACATCTTCCTTCCGCCCGGGATCTTCAGTCATCCAAGGACCTCCCAGGCCACCCTGGAGCCTGCTCTGCTGTCTTCAGAAAGCTCTGGGCGTGGGAGGAGAGTCTGGGGGACGCTTGGGTGTGCCCTCAAGATAAGTGTGTGTTCCAGCCCGATTCAGCCCAGCGGCGGGTCTGTTGTCTAGCATGTGCTGGGAGCTCTGAGTGGTTTTCACGAGATCACTCATCTCCACTTGCTGGCCCAGAGGATGTTTGTGGCAGTTGGTCCTTGTTTGGGGGAGTTTTCTGGGATGGACTTAGGTAGGAGGATGTGGAACAGCTGAAGGAAGGATTGGGTTGTTGTGCTAGGGTCAGAGTCAGGGTAGAGGGTATTTCCCTGTATGCTTTTCCTCAAAGACCTGACTTGAGGCCTTTGAGGAAAAACCTAAGGGAGTGTCCTGGTTAGGACTCTGCTTTCACTGCTGGAGCACGGGTTCAATCCCTGGTCTAGGAACTGAGATCTCCCATTAAGCCTTAAGCCCTTGCATATGTACTGCTGCCAAAAAGAAAAAAAAAGAAAAAGGAAAGGAAACTAGTTTTAGATTATTTTGGGGCTCAGCAGGGAATTGACAGCAGAAATAGGTTCAGATCCCTCCTTTTACAGACTGGGTTTTGCTCCTCATTTTATTCCACCTCCTAAACCACCTCCATCCATCATAGTATTTAGAAAGGTATAGTTGATAAAGACAGTGTGCGGTGGTGAAAGGTCTGGAGGGTTGAGGGTCTTTAGACTTTTTTAGGATTTGGCAATTCTGTTAACCTCCCAGTTGAAAGGTAGAAATGATTGTGAAACTCATGGTGAAGTGTGCCCAGCTTCTGCAATATTAAAACATGCTGTAGTTCTATAAAACACTTGAGAGACAAGGCAAGCAAACGTAACACATGATCCTTGATGGGTCATAGATCTAAAAAATCTGTCAAAAGTGTTTGGGAAAATTGAGGAAATTTGAAAATGGATCGTACCTTAGATCATATTGTATTAATATTTAATTTTGTGGTTGTAACGATGGCATTGTGGTTGTGTAAGAGAATATTCTGGAGTTTCTGACGTGGCTCAGTGGAAACGAATCCGAATAGTATCCATGAGGATGCGGGTTCAATCCCTGGCCTCATTCAGTGGGTTAAGGATCTGGCGTTGCCATGAGCTGTGGTATAGGTCACAGACACGGCTTGGATCCCACGTTCCTGTCACTGTGGTGCAGGCCTGCAGCTGTATCTCCGATTCTCTCCCTAGCCTGGGAACTTCCATCTGCCTCAGATGTGGCCCTAATAAGCAAAGAAAAAAAAAAATTCCTGTCGTGGCTCAGTGGTTAACGAATCCGACTGAGAACCATGAGGTTGCGGGTTCGATCCCTGGCCTCACTCAGTGGGTTAAGGATCTGGCATTGCTGTGAGCTGTGGTGTAGGTTGCAGATGCAGCTCCAATCCCTTGTTGCTATGGCTGTGGTGTAGGCTGGTGGCTACAGCTCCAATTAGACCCCTAGCCATATGCCGCGAGTGCAACCCTAGAAAAGGCAAAAATACCAATAATAATAATAATAATAATAATAGGTTTAGGAGATATACACTGAAGAACGTAGGAGTAGCAGGTGATGTCCTGATATCAGCAACTGATCTTCAGATGGTTCGGGAAAAAGTGGTATGTGTGAGTGACAACCTCAGGGGATACTTTTCTCTTGTTCAGAGACGTTGTTCCTAAAACATCAGGTCTTTGAGTAACTGGTCCTCTCCAGTGTACTCTCTTCTTCCTGCAGTCTCACACTAGGGTCAAAGCTTCTGCTCTCCTGAAGCAGCCCTTGTGGTCTGTTCTGACTCCTCTACTAGTTTCATTTCCACATCTGCCTTTGATTCCCACCCTTGCCCCCTTTTGCTTCCTGTCCTGCAGAATGAAGATACACCAGACAATGGCTTCTCCCAAAGGGTTGGGAATACCTCCCAGAAAGTCCTGTGCCAGGCTTAGATACTGCTCTGCTCTTGCCTATTGACAACCCCACACTGAAGCTGTAGCCTCTGACAGCTCAATCTTGCCAGCATTGCATTCTGATGTCTCTTGACCTTTATTTCTGCCCATTTTCTCCTATCTGCCAGTGCCGTCACCATTTTCTTCATTCCTGCGTGCCTCAGTTGTGGGCATATTCTCAGCATATGTCCTCACCCTTCTCATCTTGCTGAACTCTGGTGGGTGTTTTGGATCAGGCTTATTGATGTATAATTTATACACAATAAAGTTCTCCAATTTCGTATGTAGGATTTGGTGAGTTTGGCAAGTGTACACGGTTGTGTAACCCACACCATGATCATGATACAGAACTTTCCCGTCACCTAAAAAGTTCCCTTTAGAGCCATCGCGGTCCATCTTCTCCACATGCCCCTCGGCAACCAATATAAATTTGCCTTTTTAAGAACTTCATGTGGGGAGTTCCCCTCGTGGCTCAGTGGTTAACGAATCTGACTAGGAACTATAAGGTTGCGGGTTCGATACCTGGCCTTGCTCACTGAGTTAAGGATCCGGCGTTGCCGTGAGCTGTGGTGTAGGTTGCAGACGCGGCTCAGATCCCGCGTTGCTGTGGCTGTGACGAAGGCCGGCGGCTACAGCTCCTGTTAGACCCCTAGCCTGGGAACCTCCATATGCCACGGGTGCGGCTCTACATAAGGCAAAAAAAAAAGATCCTTTTGTTGTTCATAAGCGTGATGATTGGGTGTTCACGCGACTGCGTGACATGTGCCTCCTTCAATCCTTGTTACGACAGCGGCACATTTCCTGTCTAACGTAAAAAAAAAAAAAGAAAAGAAAAAAAAGAACTTCATGTCGAATTATATGATATGTAGCTTTTTGTTTCTGACGTATTTCACTTAGCATAATGCTTTTGAGTTCACATCTTTATTTGAATCTTCTTCCTGTTCCCTTTTTTTTTGTCTTTTGTCCATTTTTAGAGCCACACCCGTGGCATATGGAGGATCCCAGGCTAGGGGTCTAATTGGAGCTATAGCTGCCATCCTATGTCAGAGCCACAGCAATGCGGGATCTGAGCCGTGTCTCCAACCTACATCACAGCTCACGGCAACGCCAGATCCTTAACCCACTAAGCGAGGCCAGAGATCGAACCCGCAACCTTACAGTTCCTAGCTGGATTCGTTTCCTCTGCGCCATGACGGGAACTCCTCTTCCTGTTCCTTTAGATTGCTGAGTGATACTCCATTTGTTTGGGTTTGCTAGGGTTGCTCTAGCAAAGTGCCACAGACTAGGTGGCTCAAGCAACAGAAATTTATTGTCTCATAGTTTTGGAGGCTGGAAGTCTTAAGAACAGAGTGGCAGTAGGATTGGTTTCTTCTCCTTGGTTTGTAGATGGCACTTCTCTCTATCCTCACGTGGTTTCCCCTCTGTACATTTCTGTGTCCAAATTTCCTCTCATGAGGAGTTCTATCATTTTAGAGCCCATTCTAATGATTCATTTACCTTAATTACCTCTCTAAAGGTCCTGTCTTCAAGTATAGTCACATTCTGAGGTATTGGAGGTGAAGGCCTCAACATAGAATTTGGAAAGGACACAGTTCAGCACATAACACCATGGTATACATACCCCACAATTTGTTTATCCATTCACAAGCTGTGGGGCATTTAGGTTGTTTCCAGGATTTAGCTGTTACAAATAAACCTGTTATAAGTGTTTCAGTACAAATATAGATTTGTGTTTTAATTTCTCTTGAATAAATACCTAAGAGTAGAATTGGTAAGTCATATAGTAAATATATGTTTAATTATCGATTTCATTATCTTTGTAAAGAACCATCTTGGAGTTCCCTTTGTGGCTCAGTGGTTAACGAATCCGGCTGAGAACCCTGAGGTTGCAGATTCGATCCCTGGCCTTGCTCAGTTGGTTAAGGGTCTGGCGTTGCTGTGAGCTGTAGTGTAGGTTGCAGAAGCGGCTCAGATCCTGCGTTGCTGTTGCTGTGGCTGTGGCAAAGGCTGGCAGCTACAGCTCCTGTTAGACCCCTAGCCTGAGAACCTCCATATGCTGCGGGTGCGGCTCTAGATAAAAGGCAAAAAGCCAAAAAAAAAAAAAAAAACCTGCCTTTTTTTAAATTACTTAATGAATTTTATTACATTTATAGGTATACAAAAATCATCACAACCAAGTTTTATAGCATTGCCATCCCAAACCCTCAGTGCATCCCCCCACCCCCCAACTTGTCTCATTTGGAAACCTTAAGTTTTCCGAAGTCTGTGGGTCAGTACCTGTTCTGCAAAGAAGTTCATTGTGTCCATTTTTTTTAGATTCCGCATGTAAGTGGTGGCATTTGATGTTGGTGTCTTGTTGTCTGACTGACTTCACTTCTCATGATAATTTCTAGGTCCATCCATGTTGCTATAAATGCTGTTATTTCATTCCTTTTAATGGCTGAGTAATATTCCATTGTGTGTATGTACCATATCTTCCCTATCTACTCCTCTGTCGATGGTCATTTGGGTTGTTTCCATTACTTGGCTATTGTATAGAGTGATGTAATGAACATTGGAGTACACGTGTCTTTTTTTTTTTCCCATTGCTTAATGAATTTTATTACAATTATAGGTGTACAAAAATCATCACAACTCAGTTTGATAGCATTTGCGTCCCAAACCCTCAGTGCATTCCCCCACCCCCCAGATTGTCTTATTTGGAAACCATAGGTTTTCCAAAGTCTGTGAATCATTGTCTGTTCTACAAAGAAGTTCATTGTGTCTTTTTAGTTTCCACATGTAAGCAGCAGCATTGGGTGTTGCTGTCTAATTGTCTGACTGGTTTCACTTCACATGATAATTTCTAGGTCTATCCATGTTGCTGTAAATGTTGTTGTTTTGTTCCTTTTAATGGCTGAGTAATATTCCATTGTGTGTATGTACCATATCTTCCCTATCCACTCCTCTGTCGATGGGCATTTAGGTTGTTTCCATGACCTGGCTATTGCATAGAGTGCTGCAATGAGCACTGGAGTACATGTGTCTTTTCAAGTCATGGTTTCTGCTGGATAGATGCCCAGGAGTGGGATTGCTGGATCAAATGGTAATTCTATTTTGAGTTTTCTGAGGAATCTCCATACTGTTTTCCACAGTGGTTGCACCAATTTGCATTCCCACCAACAGTGTAATAGGGATCCTTTTTCTCCACACCCTCTCCAGCACTTACTGTTTGTAGACTTTTTGATGAGGGCCATTCTGGCTGGTGTAAGGTGGTACCTCACAGTGGTTTTGATTTGCATTTCTCTAATAACGAGTGATGTTGAACATCTTTTCATGTGTTTTTTGGCCATCTGCATGTCTTCTTTGGAGAATTGTCTGTTTAGATCTTCTGCCCATTTTTTGATGGGGTTGTTTGTTTTTTTGGTATTGAGCTGTAGGAGGTGTTTGTAAATTTTGGAGATGAATCCCTTGTCAGTCAATTCATTCTCCCATTCTGTGGGTTGTCTTTTCATTTTATTTAGGGTTTCCTTCGCTGTGCAGAAACTTTTAAGTCTAATTAAGTCCCATTTGTTTATTTTTCTTTTTATTGTCATTACTCTGACAGGTGGATCTGAGATGTTGCTGTCATTTATGTCAGAGAGTACTTGGCCTATGTTTTCCTCTAAGAGTTTTATAGTATCTGGTCTTATATCTAGGTCTTTAATCCATTTTGAGTTTATTTTTGTGTATGGTGTTAGAAAGTTTCTAATTTCATGTTTTTACCTGTGGCCGTCCAGTTTTCCCAGCACCACTTAAATGAACAGGCTGTCTTTTCTCCATTGTACATTCTTGCCTCCTTTGTCATGGATTAGTTGACTATAGATGCGTGGGTTTAATTCTGGGCTTTCCATCCTGTTTCACTGATCTATATTTCTGTCTTTGTGCCAGTACCATACTGTTTTGATGACTGTACCTTTGTAATATAGTCTGAAGTCAGGGAGCCTGATTCCTCCAGCTCCATTTTTCTTTTTCAGGGTGCCTTTGGCTATTCTGGGTCTTTTGTGCTTTCAAACAAACTTTAAACTATTTTGTTCTAGTTCTGTGAAAAATGTCCTTGGTAATTTGATAGGAATTGCATTGAATGTATAGATTGCCTTGGGTAGTATAGTCATTTTGATAATATTGACTCTTCCAATCCAAGAGCATGGTATGTCTTTCCATCTGTTCATGTCATCCTTGATCTCTTTCATCAGCGTCTTGTAGTTTTCAGAGTACAGGTCTTTTGTCTCTTTAGGCAGGTTTGTTCCTAAGTGATTCTTTTTGATGTGATGGTAAACGGGATTGCTTCCCTAATTTCTCTCTCTGTTCTTTCATTGTCAGTGTATAGAAATGCAGTTGATTTCTGTGTATTAATTTTGTATACTGTGGCTTTGCCAAATTCATTGATTCTCTAACGGTTTTCTGGTAGAGTCTTTAGGATTCTCTAGGTATAGTATCATGTCATCTGCAAAAAGTGATAGTTTTACTTCTTCCTTTCCAATTTGGATTCCTTTTATTTCTTTTTCTTCTCTGATTGCTGTGACTAGGACTTCCAGAACTATGTTGAATAGTAGTGGCAAGAGTGAACATCCCTGTCTTGTTCCTGATCTCAATGGGAATTCTTTCAGCTTTTCACCATTGAGAATGATGTGAGCTCTGGGTTTGTCATAGATGGCCTTGATTATGTTGAAGTAGGTTCCCCCTATGCCCACTCTCTGAAGGGTTTTTATCAGAAATGGGTGTTGGATTTTGTCAAAGTCTTTTTCTGCATCTATGGAGAGGATCATATGGTTTTTATTCTTCAGTTTGTTAACGTGGTGTATCACACTGATTGATTTGTGGATATTGAAGAATCCTTGCATCCCTGGGATAAACCCCACTTGATCATGATGTACAGTCCTTTTAATGTCTTGTTGGATTTGGTTGGCTGGTATTTTGTTGAGAATTTTTGCATCTATGTTCATCAGTGAGATTGGCCTGTACTTTTCTTTTTTTGTGGTATCTTTGTCTGGTTTTGGTATCTTTGTCTGGTTTTGGTACCAGGGTGATGGTTGCCTCATGGAATGAGTTTGGGAGTGTCTGTTCCTCTGCAGTTTTTTGGAAGAGTTTCAGAAGGGTAGGTGTTAGCTCTTCTCTAAATGTTTGATAGAATTCACCTTTGAAGCCATCTGGTCTTGGACTTTTGTTTGTTGGAAGTTTTTTAATCCAGTTTCAATTTCAGAACTTGTGATTGGTCTATTCATATTTTCTGTTTCATCTTGGTTTAGTCTTGGGAAATTGTACTTTTCTAAGAATTTGTCCATTTCTTCTAGGTTTTCCTTTTTTTTTGTTGTTTTTTTGCCTTATCTAGGGCCGCACCCGCAGCATATGGAGGTTCCCAGGCTAGGGGTCTAACAGGAGCTGTAGCCGCTGGCCTTCGCCACAGCCACAGCAACGCAGGATCCGAGCCACCTCTGCAACCTACACCACAGCTCACGGCAACGCTGGATCCTTAATCCACTGAGGAAGGCCAGGGATCGAACCCGCAACCTCACGGTTCTTAGTCGGATTCGTTAACCACTGAGCCACGGGAACTCCTAGGTTTTCCATTTTATTGCCATATATTTGCATACAGTAGTCTCTTATGATCCTTTGTATTTCTGTGATATCCGTTATCTCTTTTTCATTTCTAATTTTATTAATTTGCGTCCTCTTTCTTTCTTGATAAGTCTGGCTAAGGGTTTATCAATTTTGTTGATCTTTTCAAAGAACCAGCTTTTAGTTTCATTGATCTTTTCTATGGTTTTCTTCGTATCTATTTCATTGATTTCTGCTCTGATCTTTTTGATTTCTTTTTTTCTACTAACTTTAGGTCTTGTCTGTTCTTCCTTCTCTAGCCACTTTAGATGTAAAGTTAGGTTGTTTATTTGAGCTTTTTCTTGTTTCCTGAGGTAGGCTTGTATTGCTATAAAATTCCCTCTTAGAACTGCTTTTGCTGCATCCCAGAGTTTTTGGAGTGTCGTATCTTTGTTGTCATTTGCTTCTTGGTATTTTTTAATTTCCTCTTTGATTTCTTCAGTGATCCATTGGTTGTTTAGTAGCATGTTGTTTAGTCTCCACGTATTTGTATTTTTGGCCATTTTTTTCTTGTTGTTGATTTCCAGTCGTATAGCATTGTGTTCAGAAAAGATGCTTGATATGATTTCAGTTTTCTTAAAGTCACCAAGGCTTGATTTGTAGCCCAGGATGTGATCAGTCTTAGAGAATGTTCCATGCACACTTGAGAAGAATGTGTATTCTGTTGCTTTTGGATGGAATGTCCTATAAATATCTATTAAGTCTGTGTGGTGTAATGCTTCATTCAGGGCCTGTGTTTCCTTATTGATTTTCTGTCTGGATGACCTGTCCGTTGCTGTAAGTGGGGTGTTAAAGTCCCCCACTATGATTGTGTTAATTGTTGATTTCTCCTTTTAAGGTTGTTAGCAGTTGTCTTATGTATTGTGGTGATCCTATGTTGGGTGCATAGATATTTAAAACGGTTATGTCTTCTTCTTGGATTGCTCCTTTGATCATTATGTAGGCCCTTCCTTGTCTCTTAAAATGTCCTTCATTTTAAAGTCTATTTTGTCTGATAGGAGTATTGCTACTCCGGCTTTCTTTTGATGCCCGTTTGCATGGAATATTTTCTTCCATCCTCTCACTTTCAGTTTGTATGTGTCTCTAGAAGTGGAGTGGGTCTCTTGAAGACAGCATATATATTTGCGTCTTGTTTTTGTATCCATTCAGCTAGTCTGTCTTTTGGTTGGGGCATTCAGTCCATTAACATTTAAGGTAATTTTTTTTTTTTTTTAGGGCCACATTCACGGCATATGGAGGTTCCCAGGCTAGGGGTCAAATCAGAGCTGTAGCCGCTGGCCTACGCTATAGCCTCAGCAACACCAGATCTGAGCTGTGTCTGCAACCTATCCGGCTCATGACAACACCGGATCCTTAACAAGGCCAAGGATTGAACCTGCGTCCTCATGGATACTAGTCAGATTTGTTTCTGCTGAGCCATGATGGGAACTCCTAAGGTAATTATTGATATATATGTTCTTATTGCCATTTTATTAACTGTTTTGGATTTTTGTTGCTCTTTTTTCTTCCCTTATTCTCTTGTTGTCTCCTCTTGTGTTTTGATGACTATCTTTAATGTGGTATTTGAATTGATTTTTCTTATTTGTTTGTGTATCAATTATAGATTTTTGGTTTGCAGTTACCCTGAAGTTTTGATATAGAAGTCTATATATAAACGAGATTGTTTTAAGTTGTTAGTTTCTTAATTGCATGTGCATCTCCAGTGTCCTGCATTTGTGCTCTCTTCTTATGATTTCTGATTTTGGTAGGACAATTGTGCATGGATGACTTAGTATCTCTACTGTATATATGCCTTTACCGGTGAGCCTTGTCGTTTGTGGTGTTTTTATTTCTGGTGTGGCCTTTTTTTTTTTTTTTTTCTGCCTAGAGAAATTCCTTTAGTATTTGTTGTAAAGCTGGTTTAGTGTTGCAGAAATCTCTTAGCTTTTGCTTATCTGTAAAGGTTTTGATTTCTCCTTCAAATATGAATGGGAGCCTTGCTGTGTGAAGTAATCTTGGTTGGAAGTTTTTTCCTTTCGTCACGTAAAGTATATCTTGCCACTCCCTTCTAGCCTGCAGAGTTTCAGCTGAAAAATCTGCTGATAACCTTATCGGGGTTCCCTTGTATGTCATTTGTTTCATTTCCCTAGCTGCTTTCAGTATTTTCTCTTTGTCTTTAATTTTGGTCATTTTGATTAATATGTGTCTTGGGGTGTTCCTCCTTGGGTTTATTTTATATGGTACTCGTTGTGCTTCCTGGATTTGAGTGAATGGTCCCTTTTCCATGTTAGGGAAGTTTTTGGCTATTATCTCTTAGAAAACTGTTAGAGCTCATCAATAAATTTGGTGAAGTTGCAGAATGAAAAATTAATACATAGAAATCAACTGCATTTCTATATACTACTAACAATGAAAGATCAGAAATTATTGAATCACATTTACCATTGCATCAAACCTACCTACCTAAAGAGACAAAAGACCTGTACTCTGAAAAGTATAAGGCACTGATGAAAGAAATCAAAGATAACACAAACAGTTGGAAACATATTCCATGCTCTTGGATTGGAAGAATCAAAATTGTTAAAATGACCGTACTACCCAAGGCAATCTACAGATTCAGTGCAATCCCTCTCAAATTACCAATGGCATTTTTCATAGACTAGAACCAAATATTTTAAAACTTGTATGGAAACAACAAAGACCCCAAATAGCCAGAGCTATCCTGAGAAAGAAATGGAGCTAGAGGAATCAGACTCCCTGACTTTAGACTATACTACAAAGCTACAGTCATCAAAATACTATGGTACTGGCACAAACACAGATATAGATCAATGGAACAGGAATAAGAAGCCCAGATATAAACCCATACATCTATAGTCAACTAATCTACAACAAAGGAGGAAGGAATATATAGTGGAGAAAAGACAGTCTCTTCATTAAGTGGTGCTTGGGAGTTCCTGTAGGGGCTCAGCAGGTTAAGAACCTGACGTGGTCTCCATGAGGATGTAGGTTTGTACACTGGATTCACTCAATGGGTTAAGGATCCAGTATTGCTGCGGGCTGCAGTATAGATTGCAGATGTGGGTTGGATCTGATGTTGCTGTGACTGTGGTGTAGGCTGGCAGCTGCACATCTGATTTAACCCATAAACTGCGAACTTCCATATGCCAGAGGTGGGGCCATAAGTTTTTAAGTGGTGCTAGGAAAATTAGAAAGCTACATGCAGACGAATGAAATAGAACACTCTCTAGGAGTTCTCATCATGGCTCAGTGGTTAATGAACCAGACTAGTATCCATGAGGATGCTGGTTCAATCCCTGGCCTTGCTCAGTTGGTTAAGGATCTGGCATTACCTTGAGCTGTGGTGCAGGTCACAGATGCAGCTCAGATTCTGTGTGGCTGTGGCATAGGCCAGCAGTTACAGCTCTGATTTGACCCCTAGCCTGGGAACCTCCATATGCCACGTATGTGGCACTTAAAAAAAAAACTCAAAATGGATTAAAGACCTAAAGACTGGATACTATAAAACTCTTAGTGTTTTCCCCTCTCTGACATAAATTGCAGCAATATCTTCTCAGACCCTCCTCCTAATGAAAATTAAAAAAAGACCTAACTAAACATAAGTTTTTGCACAGCAAAGGCAACCATAAACAAAATGTAAATACTACCCACAAAATGAGAGAAAATAATTGCAAATGAAGCAACTGAAATGGAATTAATCTCCAAAATATACAAGTACCCTCTGCAGCTCAGTACCACAAACAAACCCATCAATAAATGCGCAGAAGATCTAAACAAACATTTCTCCAAAGACAACATACAAATGGCCAGAAAACACATGAAAAGATGCTTAACATCACTAATTAGAGAACTGCAAGTCAGAACTACTGTGAGGTACCACCTTATACCAGCCAGAATGGCCATCGTCAAAAAGCCTATAAAGAAGGAGTTCCCATTGTGGCTCAGTGGTAATGAACCTGAGTAGGATCCATGAGAACATGAGTTTGATCCCTAGGCTCCCTCAGTGGATTAAGGATCTGGCATTGCCTTGAGCTGTGGGGTAGGTAACAGACATGGCTCAGATCCCATGTTGCTGTGGCTCTGGCATAGGCTGGCAGCTGCAGCTCCAATTCAACTCCTAGCTTAGAAACTTCCATATCCCATGGGTGCAGCCATTAAAAAAAAAAAAAGACAAAAAAAGTCCATAAACAATAAATACTGGAGCGGGTGCTGAGAGAAGGGAACCCTCTTACACTATTGGTGGGAATGTAAATTGGAGCAACCACTATGGCTATGGAAAACAGTATGGAGTTTCCTCAAAAAAAATTTTTTTTTGTCTTTTTGCCTTTTCTAGGGCCACACCCATGGCGTTTGGAGGTTCCCAGGCTAGGGGTCTAATTGGAGCTGTAGCCGCTGGCCTATGCCAGAGCCACATCAATGCGGGATCCAGGCCGTGTCTGCAATCTACACCACAGCTCATGGCAACACCGGATCCGTAACCCACTGAGCGATGCCAGGGATCGAACCTGCAACCTCATGGTTCCTAGTCGGATTCGGTAACCACTGAGCCACGACGGGAATTCCAGGTTCCTCAAAAATTAAAAGAGAACTACCATATGATCCATTGATCCCACTTCTGAGCATCTATTCAGAGAAAACCATAATTCAAAAAGGTACATATACACCCCATTGTTCATTACAGCACCATTTACAGTAGCCAAGACACGGAAGCAACCTAAATGTCCATTGATAAAGGAGTGGATGAAATTGTAGTACATGTACACAGTGGAATATTACTCAGCCATAAGATGAAATAATGCCATTTGCAGCAATATGGATCAGCCTACAAATTATCTTTGTCTAAGTGAAGTTAGACAGTGAAAGGCAAACATAATATCACTTATGTGTGGAATCAAAAAAAGGATACAGATAAACTTATTTGCAGAACAGAAACAGACTTACAGACTTTGAAAAACTTATGGTTACCAGTGGGTCAGGTGTTGGGGGAGGGATTGACTGGGGGTTTGGGACTGAGGTATATGGAATGACTGATTAACAGAGCCCTATAGGACAGGGAACTCTGCCTAATATTGGTGATAATGTATATAGTAAAGGAATCTGAAAGAGAATGGATGTGTGTGCGTGTGTAACTGAATCACTTTGTTGTATAGCAGAAATTATCACAACGTTGTAAATCAAATATACTTCAATAAAACCTAAAAAAATAGATTAAAAAAACCAGTTAGACCTGTGGGAGTTCCTGCTGTGGTGCAGTGGGTTAAGAATCTGACTGCAGGAACTCAGGTTGCTGAGGAGGCACCAGTTCTATGTGCAGCCCCGTGCAGGGGGTTAAAGGATGCAGCATTGCTGCAGTTGCAGCATAGATCACAGCTGTGACTCATCCTCAGTCCCTGTCCCAGGAACTTCCATAGCCTCAGGGGTAGCCATTTAAAAAACAAATAATTCTACCTATATATTTGCTGTCTACTAGAAACACAAACTAAAGTGAGGGAATGGAAAAAATATTCCATGAACAAGGAAATCAAAAGAAAACTGGAGCATCAATCCCTGTATCAGACAAAATAGACTATAAAGAATGTTATGACTGTTTCCTTTGTGGCTTGGCAGGTTAAGAAGGGCTGACTAGTATCCATGAGGATGCATGTTTGATCTGTGGCCTCTCTCAGTGGGTAAAGGATCCAGCATTGCCACAAGTTGCAGCACAGGTCACATACGTGGCTCAGGTCCCGCGTTGCTGTGCTTGTAGTATAGGATGGCACTGCAGCTCCAATTTGACCCCTAGCCTGGGCACTTCCATATGCCATGGGTATATCCCTAAAAAGAAACAAACCAAAAAAATATATATATTACAAGGGATAAAGTTCACTACATAATGATTAAGGGATCAATCCAAGAAAATCATACAACAATTGTAAATATGGGTGCACCCAACATAGAAACACCTCAATATATAAATAAGGTAAATGTTAAGAGACATAAAAGGAGAAAATGACAGTAACAATAGTAGAGAACTTTATTACCCCAGTAACATCAATGGACAGATTATCCAGACAGAAAATCAATAAAGAAACACAGGCCTTAAATGTCACATTAGACCAGAAAGACTTAATTGATACATATAGACTAGCATTACCTCCAAAAGTAGCAGAATTCGCATTTTTTTCAAGTGCACGTAGAACATTCTCCAGGATAATCACATGCTGGGCCGTAAGGCAAGCGTCAGTAAATTTAAGCAAACTGAAATCACATCAAGCATCTTTTCCAAGCACAATGCTATGAGATTAGAAATCAAGTACCAAAAAAATCCCAGTAAAACATGCGCATGCACACACACACACAAAGAGGCTCAACAATATGCTACTAAGTAACCAATGGATCACTGAGGAAATCAATTTTTGAACATTTCCATCATCCCAAAAAGAAACACTGTCCCCTTAGCAGCAACTCCCCATTGTCTCCCCTCCAGCCCTCAGCAGCCACCCATCTACTTTGTGTGTCTCCATATTTATTAATACTGGGCACTTTGTACAAACAGGGTCAGACATGTGGCCTCTTTGCTTCCTTCACTTAGCATAATGTGCAGTGTATCCCTTTTGGGTTATGAGAGCTGTTTTGTTTCCCATGGGCTGCCCGCACATCTGACCCTAACTTGTTCAACTGTTCCAACACGGTGGCTGGTTAGTTGATTTTCATTGGGTCTGGGGCTGCAGTACCAGCCTTGCATTTGCTCCCATACACACAGGACCCTAGTTTCTTTTCTGAGGTGTAAAGACCCACAGCAGTTCCCACTCTTGCCAGAAATCCCTCCACCTTGCCAGGTTATCAGGTCTTAATCAGTTCTACTCTGCTAAGTAGAAACACTATTTTTAGTTTGATTTGCATTTTGTTTTTAAAATTTTGCAACCTTGGAGTTCCCATTGTGGCTCAGTGGGTTAAGAACCTGACTGGTATCCATGAGGATACAGGTTCTATCCCTAGGTTAAGGGATCCAGCATTGCCACAAACTGCAGTATAGGTCATGGATGCAGTTCAGATCTGGCATTGCTGTGGCTGCGGTGTAGGCCGGCGGCTATGGCTCCAATTCAGCCTCTAGCCTGGAACCTCCACGTGCTTCAGGTGCGGCCCTGAAAAAAAAAAATGGGAATTTTCAAACCTTTAAAACAATAATATGGACTTCCCGTGTGGCTCGCAGCATAACTACTCGGCGTTGCTTCTTCAGTGGGAACTATGTCTAACCACTTGTGATGTGTAACCCTGTCACCATGCTGTAGAGCTGGGTATAATGTAAAAAATAAAAAATAATAAAACAGTAATAACAGAGGTGGAATCAACATGGCGGAGAAGTAAGACGTGGTGCTCACCTTCTCTGACAAACACATAAAAAGAAAAATCTACATGTAGAACAATTGGTGCAGAACATCTACTGAACACTGGCAGGTCTTAAACCTCCAAAAATGGCAAGAAACCGTCCACATAACTGGGTAGAACAAAAGGAAAAAGAGAGAAAGGAATCAGGACAGGACTAGCACTCCTGAGAGGGAGGTGTAAAAGAGGAAAGGAACCCACACCCTGGGAGGCCATGTTTTGGAGGGGGAACTTTAAAGCCTCAGAGAAAAGCACAGTAGCCGGACTGAGGAGCAAAATAGAAAGCCACACAAACCATTGGTACCTCTGCCCTTAGACACTATAGCCTGAGACACTCAGGTCAGGGCTGGGCACTGAGACTCTGGCTTTGGGGGTCAGCTCCAGGGAGAGGACTAGGGTTGGCTGTGTGGAGACAGCCCGAGAGGCTAGGGAGTGGAACATAACAGCCAAGGGAGCATGGGAGGACACTTGGCCCGTAAGAGAAGCAAGGTGCCATTGTTGGGAAGGCCAAAAGGAGGAGAGGCACATCTGCCATAGGAATCCTGTCTTTTTCTGCACACACACGGCTCTCGGGTGTCGAGGCCCCTTTTGCAGAGTCTACAGGCAGTGGGGGCAAACTGCCACAGGCATCTCAAATGCCAGAGGTGGGTGTGGCCTGCCACCACTAGGGGTCCATGAGCAGGCACAACCTGTAGCCCCAGTCACCTCTGGGATCGCTACAGAGGAGGGCACTGCAACCGAGCTCCATCCATTGTCCTCACTCCCCCGGGAATGCACACACCCTGCTTTGGCCACAGCCAAAGGCTCTGGGTGCCGCCTACACCTCCCTGAGGGTCACTGCCACTTCCCAGGGCCCAGCAACCAGGAGCAGCCTGAACTCCCTCCCGGGAGGTCCTCGTCACTGTCAAGGGCCTAGCAACCAGGCACTGGCTACTGGCCCTGCCCATGGCCTCCATCTTCTCAGAAGCAAGTGCTAGACTTACACCAGCACACTCCCTGTCAAGGGGCTAACAGCCTGCACACACTGAGGTAAGAGACAACAAACATCCAAACCAAAAGCAGCCCCATGCCAAAAAAAAAAAAAAAAAAATTATAAGCTCTCACAAACTACGCAGGGATGTTCTTTCATATAAATAGCCCGCCAAGACTACAGCAGTTGTTCTGCCCAAACTCAGTTATCCAACCACAAGAGAAGACAATAAGAAGAGAGGATGAAAAAAAGACTAACAAAAAACGAATCCCAAAACAATTAACAAAATGGCAATAGGATTCATACCAATAATTACCTTAAATGTAAATGGACCAAATGCCCCAACCAAAAGGCATAGACTGGCTGAATGGATACAAAAACAAGACCCATATATATGCTGTCTTCAGAAGACCCACTTCAGTTCTAGGGACATATAAACTGAAAGTGAGAGGACGGAAGAAAATATTCCATGCAAATGGAAATCAAAAGAAAGCTGGAATACCAATATTTGTATCAGACAAAATAGACTTTAAAGAATGCTATAAGAGACAAATAGACTTTAAAGAATGCTATAAGAGACAAAGAAGCACATTACATTAATGGTCAAAGGATCAATCCAAGAAGAAGACATAACAATTGTAAATATATATGCAAGCAACATAGGAGCACCTCAGTATATAAGGCAACAGCTAACAGCCTTAAAAGAGAAATTGACAATAGCACAATGATAGTAGTGGGGGACTTCAGCACCCCACAAACAGCAATGGGCAGATCTTCCAGACAGAAAATCAACAAGGAAACACAGGCCTTGGAGTTCCCATTGTGGCTCAGTGGTTAGCGAACCCAGCTAGCATCCATAAGGACGTGGGTTTAATCCCTGGCTTCACTCAGTGGGTTAAGGATCCGGTGTTGCTGTGAGCTGTGGTGTAGGTCACAGATGTGGCACGGATCCCATCTTGCTGTGGTTGTGGTATAGGCTGGTGGCTACAGCTCTGATTCAGCGGCTAGCCTGGGAATCTCCATGTGCTGTGGGTGTGGCCCTAAAAAGACAAGAAAAAAAAGGAAACACAGGCCTTAAATGATGCATTAGACCAGATGGACTTAATAGATATTTATAGAATATTCCATCCAAAAGCAGCAGAATACACATTTTTCTCAAGTGCACATGAAACATTCTCTGGGATAGATCCCTTTCTAAGCCACAAATCAAGCCTCAGTAAATTAAAATTGAAATCAAATATCTTTCTTTCTTTTTTTTTTTAATCTAGAGCTGCACCCGCGGCATGTGGAGGTTCCCAGGCTAGGGGTCTAACAGGAGCTGTAGCTGCCGGCCTTCGCCACAGCCACGCGGGATCCGAGCCACATCTGCAACCTACACCACAGCTCATGGCAACGCCGGATCCTTAACCCACTGAGCAAGACCAGGGATTGAACCTGCCACCTCATGATTCTTAGTCGGATTCATTAACGAAGGGAACTCCAAATCAAGTATCTTTCTGACCACAGTGCTATACTACTGGAAATCAGCAACAAGAAAAAAACTGCAAATAACACAAACATGTGGAGACCAAACAACATGTTCCTAAACAACCCATGGATCATTGAGGAAATCAAAGAGGAAATTAAAAAATACCTAGAAGCAAATGACAACAAAGATACAACAATGTAAAAGCTGTGCGATGCAACAAAAGTAGTTCTAAGAGGGAAGTTTATAGCAATACAAGCCTACCTCAGGAAACAAGAAAAATCTCAAACAATGTAACTTTACACCTAAAGCAAGTAGAGAAAAAGCAGACAAAACCCAAGGTAATCAGAAAGAAAGAAATGATAAAGATCAGAGCATAAATAAATGAAGTAGAAACCAAGGAGGCATTCCCATCGTGGCTCAGCAGAAATGAATCTGACTAGCATCCATGAGGACGCAGGTTCAATCCCTGGCCTTGCTCAGTGGGTTAAGGATCCAGCATTGCAGTGAGCTGTGTGGTGTAGGCTGCAGACACGGCTCGATCTTTCCTTGCTGTGACTGCGATGTAGGCCAGCAGCTACATCTCTGACACAACCCTAGCCTGGGAACCTCCACATGCTGTGGGTATGGCCCTAAAAAGACAGAAGAAAAAAAGAAACCAAAGAAACAAAAGATCAATGAAACTAAAAGCTGTTTTTTTTGTTTTGTTTTGTTTTTGTCTTTTTGCCTTTTCTAGGGCTGCACCTGTAGAATATGGAGGTTCCCAGGCTAGGGGTCCAATCGGAGCTGTAGCCACCGGCCTGTGCCACAGCCACGTGGGATCTGAGCCGCGTCTGCAACCTACACCACAGCTCACAGCAACACCAGATCCTTAACCCACTGAGCGAGGCCAGGGATCGAACCTGCAACCTCATGGTTCCTAGTTGGATTCGTTAACTACTGAGCCATGATGGGAACTCCTAAAAGTTGTTTTTTTTTAAAAAAGAAATTCATAAACCCTTAGCCAGACTCATCAAAAAAAAAAAGGAGGACTTGGCATTCCCATCGTGGTGCAGCAGAAATGAATCCGACTAGGAACCATGAGGTTGTGGGTTTGATTCCTGGCATCGCTCAGTGGGTTAAGGATCTGGTGTTGCCGTGAGCTGTGGTGTAGGGTTGGAGACACGGCTCGGATTCCATGTTGCTGTGGCTCTGGTGTAGGGCGGCAGCAACAGCTCCGATTAGACCCCTAGCCTGGGAACCTCCATGTGCCACAGGTGCGGCCCTAAAAAGCAAAAAAAAAAAAAAAAAAGACTCAAATCAATAAAACTGAAAATGAAAAAGGAGAAGTTACAACAGACAACACAGAAATACAAAGGATCATGAGACACTACTGCAGGCAATTATAAGCCAATGAAATGGACAACCTAGAAGAAATGGATAAATTCTTAGAAAAGTACAATCAAGAAGAAATAGAAAAGATGAATGGGACAGTCACAAGTACTGAAATTGAAACTGTGATTTAAAAACTTCCAACAGGAGTTCCTGTTGTGGCTCAGCAGTTAAGGAATCTGACTAGCATCCATGAGGACGCAGGTTTGATCCCTGGCCTTGCTCAGTGGGTTAAGGATCCATTATTGCCATGAACTGTGTTGTAGGCCAGTAGCTGCAGCTCTGATTCGACCTCTAGCCTGGGAACCTCCATATGCTGCAGGGTTGGCCCTAGAAAGCAAAAATAAAAAATTTTTAAATATTAATAAAAACTTCAAATCAACAAGAGTTCCCATTGTGGCTCAGTGGAAACGAACCCGACTAGTATCCATGAGGATGTGGGTTTGATCTCTGGCCCTGCTCAGTGGGTAAAAGGATCCAGTGTTGCTGCGGCTGTAGTATAGGTCACAGACGTGGCTCAGATCTGGCATTACTGTGGCTGTGGCATAGGCTGGCAGCTGCAGCTCCAATTCAGCCCATAGCCTGAGGACTTAAGTTTACCACAGGTGTGGCCCTAAAAAGCAAAATACATACATACATACTTCCAACAAATAAAGGTCCAGGACCAGATGGCTTCACAGATGAATCCTATCAAAAATTTTGAGAAGAGTTAACATGTATCCTTCTGAAACTATTCCAAAATATTGCAGAGGAAGGAACACTCCCAAACTCATTCTGTGAGGCCACCATCACCCTGACACCAAAATCAAACAAAGATACTATAAAGAAAGAAAATTACAGGCCAATTATCACTGATGAACGTAGACACAAAAATCTTCAACAAAATACTAGCAAACCAAAGTCATCAATACATTAAAAGGATCATACACCATGATCAAGTTGGATTTATACCAGGGATGCACCAATTTTTCAATATCCACAAATAAATCGGTGTAATACACCACACTAACAAACTGAAAGATAAAAACCATATGATTCTCTCAATAGATGCAGAAAAGGCTTTTGACAAAATTCAACACCCATTTCTGATAAAAAAAACCTCCAGAAAGTGGGCACTACGGAGGGAAACTACCTGAATGTAAAAAAGACCATATATGACAAACCCATAGCTAACATCATTCTCAGTGGTGAAAAGCTGAAAGAATTCTCACTAAGGTCAGGACCAAGACAAGGATGTCCACTCTCTCCACTTCTGTTCAACAGTTTTGGAAGTCCTAGCCACCACAATCAGAGAAGAAAAAGAAATAAAAGGAATCCAAATTGGAAAGGAAGAAGTGAAACTATCACTGTTTGCAGATGACATGATATTATACCTAGAAAATCCTAACAATGCTACCAGGAAACTATTAGAGTTCATCAGTGAATTTGGTAAAGCTGCCAGGATACAAAATTAATACACAGAAAACTGCATTTCTGTGTACTAACAATGAAAGATCAGAAAGAGAAATTAGGGAAAAATCCCATTTACCATCACGTCAAATACAATAAATACCTAGGAATAAACCTACCTAAAGAGGCAAAAGACCTGTACTCTGAAAAATAAGATGCTGATGAAAAAAATCAAAGATGACACAAAAAGATGGAAAGATATGCCATGCTCTTGGATCGAAGAATCAGTGTTGTCAAAATGACTATAATACCCAGGACAATCTACAGATTCAGTGCAATCCCTCTCAAATTACCAATGGCATTTTCATTTTTATTTATTTATTTATTTTTGTCTTTTTGCCTTTATGTAGAGCCGCACCCGCGGCATATGGAGGTTCCCAGGCTAGGGGTCTAACAGGAGCTGTAGTCGCCAACCTTCACCACAGCCACAGCAACCCGGGATCCGAGCTGCGTCTGCAACCTTCACCACAGCTCACGGCAACGCCAGATCCTTAACCCACTGAGCAGGGCCAGGGATCGAACCCCTAACCTCATGGTTCTTAGTCGGATTCGTTAACCACTGAGCCACAAAGGGAACGCCCAACAACAAAATATTTTAAAACTTGTATGGGAACAACAAAGACTCCAAATAGCCAGAGCTATCCTGAGAAAGACAGGAGCTAGAGGAATCAGACTCCCTGACTTCAGACTATACTACAAAGCTGCGATTATCAAAACACTATGGTACTGGCACAAAAACAGAAATGTAGATCAGTGGAACAGGGTAGAAAGCCCAGAATTAAACTCACACACCTATGGTCAACTAATCTGTGACAGAGGAGGCAAGAATATACAGTGGAGAAGAAACAGTCTCTTTAATAAATGGTGCTGGGTAAACTGGACAGCTGTGTATAAAAGAATGCAATCAGAATACTTTCCAACACCATACACAAAAACTAAAATGTATTAAAGGCAAAATATAAGACCAGATACTATAAAACTCTTAGGAGGAAAACATAGGCTGAACACTTTCTGACATAAACCTCAGTAGTATCTTCTCAGATCCACCTCCTAGAGCAATGACAATAAAAACAAACAAATGGGACCTAATTAAACTTAAAAGGTTTTGCATAGCAAAGGGAACCAGAGCCTCCCTCCCAGGGTTTCTAGTTTCTCATGTCTGCATTAATGCCCTCTCTGCTGCCTGAGACAGGCTCCTGTCACACTGGTGTCCAGAGAACAGCTCAGCAGCACAGCTCACCCCCTTGCCACCTGAGGTTGGCGCCCTGACCATATCTTATTTGCTGGTGGGGAGGGGCGTCCAGAGCAGAGTGGGGGCATGAAGAGCAAGGAGACCACAGCGGCAGCAGCTCCCAGGCTCCTGGGGCAGGTGGTGAGGGTGATGCGCCACAGCCAGCAGAAGAGCCTGCAGTTCCAGAGCAGTGGTCACACAGGAGAGTTATTTGGGGCATTCAAGACACTTGGAACTAGAGTGCCAGAGTGGGGGAGTTACTCTGAAACCAGTGACCAGATTTGGGGGAGGGTGGGGTGGGTGAAGGTTTAGTGGGCCAGCATGTGGCTCAGGGAGGCCAGGGGTCTCCCAGGTCCAGTGGGAAGAAGAGGGCGAGGGCAGCCAGGAAGGACACAGAGTGTCCAGGGTCCGGACTCAGATGAGTACAGGGTCCTCAGGGAAGGCTGGTTTCATGTCCAGAGTTGGAGCCCTCTGCCATGGTAAGACTTGAATACTCCTTGAGTTGTATTTCAGATTCTCTAAGTTGGACATTCTTGATCCTTAGAAACACAGCTTCTTACCCAGATCTTATGACCACAGCCCATGCCCTGCTGCGGCCCCATATGTGGGTTGCGCAGTTAGCTGGTCCTTCCTGGGCTGGACACGTGGCGATTCCTTGGCCAAGTCGTGGTGTGCACGTTGGAGCTGCAGGACAGGTTGTGTCTATAGCACAGCCTTCCATGCCCGAAAGGGTCGCCAGTCAGCGTCCTCAGTCAGCATGTGGCCATGAACACAAGCAGAATCACTCCTGTCCTGCTGAGAGAGAACATGTGTGTCATTCCAGGAATCAGTGACTTTCAAAGACGTGGCTGTGGACTTCACCCAGGAGGAGTGGGGTCAGCTGGACTCCCCTCAGAGGGCCCTATACCGCGATGTGATGCTGGAGAACTACCAGAACCTTCTCTCCCTGGGTAAGATGGCGCCCCAGGTGCAGAGGCTGCAGTCTAGGCAGCCACTAGGCTGTAGGTATTCCCAAGTTGCTTTACAGTGCTGGCCCTAGCGCCAGGCTGGCAGAACCTGGACCTATGGTCTCTGTCCTGGGCCCTTGTGGCGCCATTAGCACCCTCGCCTGGAAGGGTGGGGTGTAGGGAGTGGGTCCGGCCCTGGGATCCCAGGCTGCCCTGGAGGGGATGTGGGTACCTGTGGGGCCCTCAGAGTGCACACACCTCTCTGAGCCACTGCTGCTGATCAGGGCATCTATCCTGCTGGCTGGGTCTGGAATAAGCAGTACTCAGAGCCGTGCTTTCCTCCCTGTGAGCAGGGCCTCCAGTCTGCAAGCCGGACGTGATCTCCCACCTGGAACGAGGTGAGGAGCCATGGCAAGTGCCCAGAGATGTCCCTGGAGGGGCTCGTCCAGGTGAGTAGGACACCCTCTTCCCTCTACCCCGTGTAGCCCGCTTTTTTCCCACAGCCCCTTGCCCAGCTCTGTCTGCGACTGCTCGGTGCCCCTTCTGTCTCCCTCCCTCCCTTGAGCACCGACTGTGTGCCTGAAACTGCTGGGGATACAGTGGTAGATATAATGCTGCCTTCTGGAGATCACATCTGCATGTGCAGTTGTCTACAGGGTCGGGGCGGGTGCTGGGCTGCCAACTGTAGGCTCCAGACCCATGAGCTGCTCCTTTCGGGACCCACTTGGCTTCTTCAAGCCTCCTAACCTGTTTCTTCCTCCTCTGCCCTGCTGGCACCCTAGCCTCGCCCAGGGAGTGCTCCTCTCCACTTGGACAAGCTCTCTCCCCTCTGACCTCTGCACTCTGTCCTGTGCTACCTATGCTCCAGGTCTGATCTCAAACCCGAATCTCAGCCCAGCACCCCTGCCTGCTCTCATGAATTGCACCTCTGTTTACTACAGAGCGGCGGCCCGGGCCTGAGGTGGAGGAACCCTGGTCTCAGCAGCCAGATGTTTACAAAGAAGAGCCATCATGGGAGCCAATCGAGAAGATGCTGGCAAGATCTGGGCTCCACACCCCTGGTCTGGTTGGCAGGGCTACCTGTGGGGGCCCAGCGACTGCCCTGTCACAAGACAAGGCCGCCAGCACCTGGGACCTGTCCATGGATGAGCACTGTCGGGGACATGCAGTGTCTGAGAAGGATTCCCGCCTGAGGTGCAGCCTCCTCGCCCAGCCAGGTGTTCCTGCAGGAGGAGGCTCTCCAGGCGGTCAGGTGAACAGCTTGCAGTCCAGCGGGGCCGGGAGCCGGCGCCACATGGGGAAGCGCTTCTGTGGGTCGGGCCTGTTCATGTGTGGCGAGTGTGGGAAGGCGTTCCACCAGAGCGCCGCCCTGGCATTGCACCGGCGCTGGCACGCGCGGGAAAAGGCCTATAAGTGTGGCGAGTGCGGCAAGGCCTTCCCCTGGAGCACCAACCTCCTGGAGCATCAGCGCGTCCACACTGGCGAGAAGCCCTTCTTCTGCGGCGCATGCGGCAAGGCCTTCAGCTGCCACTCATCCCTGAACGTGCACCAGCGCGTGCACACGGGCGAGCGGCCCTACAAGTGCGGCGCCTGCGAGAAGGCCTTCAGCTGCAGCTCGCTGCTCAACATGCACCTGCGTGTCCACACTGGCGAGAAGCCCTACAAGTGTGGTGAGTGTGGTAAGGCCTTCAACCAGAGGACACACCTGACACGGCACCACAGGATCCACACGGGCGAAAAGCCCTACACGTGCAGCGCCTGTGGCAAGGCCTTCACCTGCCACTCGTCCCTGACGGTGCACGAGAAGATCCACAACGGGGACAAGCCCTTCAAGTGCAGCGACTGCCAGAAGGCCTTCAACAACCGCTCCCGCCTGACGCTGCACCAGCGCACCCACACGGGCGAGAAGCCCTTCAAATGCAGCCAGTGCGGCAAGGCCTTCAGCTGCCACTCGTACCTGGTTGTGCACCAGCGCGTGCACAGTGGCGAGAAGCCCTTCCGCTGCAACGAGTGCGGCAAGGCCTTCAGCTCCCACTCCTACCTGATCGTGCACCAGCGCGTGCACACTGGCGAGAAGCCCTTCGACTGCAGCCGGTGCTGGAAGGCTTTCAGCTGCCACTCGTCCCTCATCGTGCACCAGCGCGTCCACACCGGTGAGAGGCCCTACAAGTGTGGCCAGTGCGGCAAGGCCTTCAGCCAGAATCACTGTCTTATCAAACACCAGAAGATCCACTCTGCGGAGAAACCCTTTAAATGTGATGAGTGTGGCGAGGCGTTCCGCTGGAGCGGCCCCCTGGCAGAGCACCGGCGGCTCCACTGTGGGGAGAAGCCCTTTCCCATCCAGTTCGACAAGCACTTGCTGAACACCTACTACGTGCCCAGCAGACTGCTGGGCACAGGGGGCCCGGACATGAGCAGTGTGGGTCCCATTGATGCCCTGGATGTGGCCAAGCTCCTGTGCGTGGTCCCACCCTCGGCTGGCAGGAGTTTTCCGCTGGGCAGCAACCCTGGAAATTAATGTGGAGAGATTGTCCTCATGGTGGCACTCCTCTTCCCCAGAGGGCACAGCACTGCACCCCAGAAACACCTGTTAGAGGCTGTCACTTTCTGGGAAGCAGAGTTGAGGCCTTTGAGGGTGCCCCATCATCCTATCTTCCTGGACGGTTTGGAACTCACTGAACAGGGACTAGATCTTTGCTACAGATGAATGTGTCAGTTATGTCCTTGAAAAGACTCCCGGGTCTTTGTGTTGTGGCTCAGCGGGTTAAGAACCCAACTAGTATCCATAAGGACACGGGTTTGATCCCTGGCCTTGCTTAGTGGGTTAAGGAGCCAGCACTGCCTTGAGCTGTGGTGTAGGTCGCAGACATGGCTCGGATCCTGCATTGCTGTGGCGTGACTGGCAGCTGCATTTCTGATTCGACCCCTAGCCTGGGAACTTCATATGCTGCGGGTGCGGCCCTAGAAAAGCAAAAAAAAAGGGAAAAAAGTCCTGGTAATGATATCCATCTGGAATTCACTCTGTAAACTGTTACGTTTAGAATTTTTTAAAAACATAAAGCATTGTGCACAGTATGACTTCCACATGAACATTATATTCCAGCAGGGGAGAATAAGCTCAGATGGTGGGGGTTTGGGAAAAAGCGAGTTTCCTAGACTTGCCTGCAGTAGCCCCTGCTGCAGAGTCGTGTGTTAGTGACAGCGCAGCCAGCACAGAACCCAGCCCAGCATCCACGTAGCTGGGTCCCGACCTGTCAGCTTCATACCTGGCTGCCTCGTCCACGGTGGGAAGCTCGGAGCCCACAGGCATGTGCCCCAGTTACAGTGTCAGGGGACAGGTGTCTGGAAGCGCACCGGAGACTGGGGAGGCTGCCTACAGGGCTGCTCTGTGCACCTCGGAGCCCAGCCCACCAGCCACGCCGGGAGGGGCCCCTCAAGGAAACCATGATCCCCACAGAGCTAGAAAGAGGGAATCCACCTGGGGTTCATGTCGTTTCCACTTAGTTTTAAACAGATACAAGCGGCCTTCTCAGAGATGATACTTGACATTTGCAGAGTACTAGTTTATGAAATGGTTTTTAGTACATTTTTTAAAGTATGGAGGCAAAACAACCACGTTTCATAAAATATAGAATGGGGGGGTAGCCATAATCCTTTTTTTTTTCTTCTTTTTTTGCTTTTTGCACCCGCGGTATATGAAGGTTCCCAGGCTAGGGGGTCACATCAGAGCTGTAGCTGCTGGCCTACGCCACAGCCACGCCAGAGCCAGGCCACGTCTGTGACCTACACCATAGCTCATGGCGACACCAGATCGTTAACCCACTGAACAAGGCTAGGGATCAAACCCGCAACTTCATGGTTCCTAGTCAGATTTGTTAACCGCTGTGTCACAACAGGAACTCCCCCATAATTCTTAATAAAACTGCATTTCGCACTTTGATCCATTACCTTCTTTTTCATTTTGCATTTTTATGTTACATTGAATACAGTATAGACATTCTGTCGTTTTAGTCTTTTTTCCCCCACTTGGCTGCATAGCAGGATTTTTTCCCAAGCAGCCACACTGTCTTTGGGGGGTGTGGTGTTTTATCATCTGTTCTTTTATTGGATGCAGAAATTATTTCCAAGTTTTCTCTATCATGGAGTTCCCATTGTGGCTCAGCACAAACAAATCTGACTAGGAACCATGAGGCTGGGGGTTCAATCCCTGGCCTCATTCAGTGGGTTAAGGATCCAGTGTTGCTGTGAGCTATGGTGTAGGTTGCAGATGCAACTCGGATCCGACATTGCTGTGGCTGTGGTGTGGGTTGGCAGCTGTAGCTCCGATTAGACCCCTAGCCTGGGAACCTCCATATGCCGTGGGTGTGGCCCTAAAAAAAGGAAAAAAAACCTGAAACCAAGTTTTCTCTATCATAAATCATCCTTCCTATAGTATCTTTTTGCATTATGCTTCTTTAGTACTGTCTTAGAGTAGATTTCTGGAATAATTTTGAGATAAAGGAAACCAACAGCTTAAGGCATCATCTTGGCATAGTTTGGGCTGTGTGATGAAATAATACCGTCTCAGTATGAAGAGTCAGCAAGAGTGTTCAGGCACATCCAGCTCCTGGAGGCCAGCACTGCTCAAAGCCAGGTCCAGACGGGCTTTCCTCTGGGCGCTGTGGCAGTGACCCTGAGCATCTGCCCCCATCACTCTGGTGTTCCTGGGACCGGTCATGGACCTTCATCTGTAACAAGGAGAGAAAGTTCTCTTTGACAGCTGCATTGGCAAAAGACAGATATAGTCTAGATTTGATGCATTATCACAGTCATTTTTATTTTAAAAGAAATTCAAATGAAAGTATCTTAGGGTCCCTGGACACTATGCCTGCTGTCTCCCCAGTGGGGCTGTGAACGCCCTCAGCTGAGGTCAGCACCTTACTACTTACTTGGCACCTTTTCACAACTGTTGAGCTTGAATATGGAACATGTTTTTATTGGTCTTTCTTCCTGAAAATGATTTGAGGAGTTCCCTGGTGGCTCAGCAGGTTAAGGATCCAGTGTTGTTACTGCCGTGACAAAGGTTCCGTTCTTGGCCTGGGAACTTCCGCATGCCTCCAGCTTAGCCAAAAAAAAAAAAAGAAAAGAAAAGAAAACTATTTGAAATACCCTTTGGCTTTCTTCGCATTGGAGTCTTTAATATTCTTTTAGGTACATGTAAATTTTCTTTCTGATTATACACCTAATATGTGTATATTGAAGATATTTGGGGGGAAAAAAATCAGATGTGTAAGAATAAAAATGACCTCAGAATCAGTTCATGGGTTCACACAAGAATCAGTTCATCAGTTCACCCGAAGTTGCATTTCCATCTGTTTTTTCTTTGCATGTATACACATGCTTTTTCTTTTAAAACAAAACTGGATCCTTATTTCTTTTAAAACAAAACTGGGTCCCTACTCTGTATTTTTATTCTTTTCCATTTAGTGTTTTATGATGAGCATTTTCCACATTACAAAGTATTTTTCAAAACATCATTGATGGTACATCAGTGCTCCAGCTTATAGTTTGTACCACGATTTACCTGTTCCTTGCTCACCATCAACATCACCTGTACCATCAATACTTCTGGGACATAAACAGGTGTGAGACCATGAACACTGAAAGCCGTTACCAGCTAGACCCACGTGACGCTCCTAGTTATACCCACATGGCCCTGAGAGAGTCCAGTTCTCTGCACCACTGCCAGTGTTTGGCGTCATCACTCACTTTTTCTACCTGCCATTTTATTAAGAATGTTACTTTAGGAGTTCCTGTCTTTATGGCTGCACCTGTGGCATATGGAAGTTCCTAGGCTAGGGGTTGAATCAGAGCTACAGCTACTAGCCTACACCACAGCCACAGCAACATGGGATCTTAGCCACATCTGTAACCTACACCACAGCTCACGGCAACACCAGATCTCCGACCTACTGAGCAAGGCCAGGGATCGAACCCACATCCTCATGGATACTAGTTGGATTCATTTCCACTGCATCACAGTGGGAACTCCCTACATGCCTACTTTAGTAGAACCTGCAAAGGCATTAAGAAATGAAATAGATGTAGTGGCAGTCACAATCTCAAGAAGCCTCAAACATCATAGAGGAAGGTGACTCAATGGTTAACGACCACTAGGTTAACGAACCCCCATGAGGACATGGGTTCTATCCCTGGCCTTGCTCAGTGGGTTAAGGATCCAGCATTCCTGTGAGCTGTGGTGTAGGTTGCAGACGAGGCTCAGATCCCGAGTTGCTGTGGCTGTGGTGTGCTGCTGGCTACAGTTTCGAGTGGACCCCTAGCCTGAGAACCTCAATATGCCACAGGTGCGGCCCTAAAAAAACAAAAAAAGGCACTTATAAAAAAAAGACAGGAAAAAAAAAGAATGCTACTTGTTGGAGGCCCCTGGTGGCACAGGGGGTTAACATTGGTTGTCACTGCAGCAGCTTGAGTCACTGCTGCGATGCAGGTTCAGTCCCTGGCCTGGGAACTTCTACTTGGTGCAGCCAAAAAGAAGACTGTTACTTGTTCATGCTTTTGGCTTTCTCTTCATATTAAATTACCTAGTCTTATTTTTTTTTTTAATCTACCATTCCATCCTTTTGTTTTATATGCATACACACATATGCGATAATATAAACATACAGTATACACATACATAGTACACATGTACATTATCAGTATATAACATCAATACACATATAATATGTGAAACATACACATCAATATATACACATATATGTATATACAATACACGCAGACATATCCAACACATGCATACATCTGCTTTGACAAGTAGATTTCCTCTCTGTTACTGCATTCCCCCCCCCCTTTTTTTTTTGTTGTTGTTGCTTTTTAGGGCCACATCTGTGGCATATGGAGGTTCCCAGATTAGGGGTCGAATCAGAGTTACACTTGCCGGTCTATACCACGGTCACAGCAACACGGGATCCCATCACGTCTGCAACCCACACCACAGTTCACGGCAACATGGGAGTTTTAACCCACTGAGCGAGGCCAGGGTTCGAACCCATAACCTCATGGTTCCTAGTCGGATTCGTTTTCACTGCACCACAGCGGGAACACCTGTTACTGCATTTTTTGTAGGTTTTTTGGTTATTAAAGCAAATAATAAAAATTTACAATGTGCCAACGTTACTGCATTTTTAATGTACAGAGGATTTTGACCTGTCATCAGGTCTGTATTATTCTTTGGCTCTTAGAAAGCCCTTATGTCCCTTTTTGGTTATATTATACATTTAACTCTTAAATCTATCCATTTGAGATGTAAAAATCCAGGATCCCTGCATAGTTCTTGAACTGCATTCCTCACTGTTCCATTATTGCTGCTTCATAATTCATTTTAATAGATGGTAGGACTAGAACCACATTAAAATTGTTTAAAAATTTTTTATAAAGGAGTTCCCGTTGTGGTGCAGTGGTTAACCGATCTGACTAGGAACCATGAGGTTGCGGGTTCGATCCCTGGCCTTGCTCAGTGGGTTAAGGATCCAGCGTTGACGTGAGCTGTGGTGTAGGTCGCAGACGCAGCTCGGATCCTGTGTTGCTGTGGCTGCGGCATAGGCCAGTGGCTACAGCTCCGATTAGACCCCTAGCCTGGGAACCTCCACATGCTGCAGGTGCGGCCCTAAAATGACAAAAGGCAAAAAAAAAAAAAAATTTAAAAAATCTCTTCCAGGTGACCCAGGAATCATTTTCTCAGACCTCAGTCTCTTGATGCCCCTGCATATTTCATTGATATTTTGATTAGAATTGGCTGGTGTGGAAGTTCCCTGTGGTCAAATGCTTAGGGTCTGTCACTTTCACCACTGTGGCCTGGGTTCATGCCTGCTCTGGGAACTGAGATACCATATCAAGCCAATGCAGACAAAAAAAAAAAAAAAAAAAAAAGCCAGTGTTTGAAGAATTAACAGTTCTGTTAGGTCTTCACATCAGAGAATGTGGTAGACGACTATTCATTCAAATCTGCCTCTAACTAACCATCAGAAAAAGTTTTTTTCATTTGTGTTCATATACTAAGTTCATTCTAATTTTGTACAGTTAAGTCAGCTCTGTGATAAGATAGGACAGTTACTGACTATGGATATCCTTTTGTATATTTTATACCAAGCAGCTTTGCTGAGTTGTTCTAAGAAGGTCTCCAACAGCTTATTGGTTTATCCTGTTTTCTAGGTAAAGTCATTACTTGGAAATAAAAAGCTTGCTTATCCTTTTCGTATAAATAGCCTTTTCCTTCATTTCTTCCTAAAACGCACATTGGCCAGCACAGTGGTCACCTATGGCAGACTGTTTGCAGTGAGGAACCAGTGTGTCCACCTCAACACTTCCTCTAAGACCACTGCATCTGGGGTGGTCACATGACCCAGTTCTCATCGACAAAGTTTAGGCAAGTCTTTGCTCTCCTGATAGGAGATAATGCTTCCTGGAATTTGGATGCAATGCAACATCTGGAGGTTTAGCAGCAATTTTGCAACCATGAGACAACTGAAGACAAACCGCACACATAGTGAAAGGGAAAATAAGAGGAATCTAAACCTCGTGTGAAGTTTAAGCAGCTGTTTCAGCCACTGACATTCAGCTTTCTGAGTTGTTATATAAGAATAACAGCTGGGAGGTTCCCTTCATGGCTCAGTGGTAAATGACCCCAGCTAGGATCCATGAGGACGTGGGTTCAATCCCTGGCCTCACTCAGTGGGTTAAGCATTTGGCGTTGCCGTGAGCTGTGGTGTAAGTCACAGACACAGCTCGGATGTGGCACTGATGTGGCTGTGGCATAGGCCAGGGGTTGCAACTCCAATTCAGCCACTAGCCTGGGAACCTTCATATGCCAAGGATGTGGCCCTAAAAAGAAAAAAAAAAGGAAAGAAAAAGATAACAGCTCAAGTTCATTTGTCCTTCCCCACAGCTTATGACCCCGTCTGGTACAGCATCTGGGTCTGTTACCAAACCTGGTTCATTTTGCCCCACAGACAAACCAAAATGCCATGACACCCAGGTTTGTGGCTAAGCGAGAATGAACTAACTTCAGACCAGCCTCCCCAAAGGCAAGGGGCCGGGGTACTTACACAGGACAAAGTGTCAAGCAGCAGGGTGGTTTGAGGTGCAGGGAGCCTGCAAAAAGTGGTGCTGACCATCCTTCCGCTCGGGTATAACTAGACTTCCGGCCTCTCTGTATGTTTGCAAAGTCAGAGCAGACGCTCCCGCAGGCCCAACTGGAGGGCCAGGGGTCCCATCCAGTCTCAACCAGCTCAGCCTAGATGCAGCCGACTTCAAACTCTGGAAGATAATGCAGCCAACACCTTAATGTTCAGGCTCCGTGCGAACTGGCGGACACCCAGGTCCTACAGTGACCTTGATCAGTGGCAGCAAAGGGGTGGATCTGACCAATTACCCACAGTTTAGCACTCCTGCCCCAATCTGATTGTTCCTCAGTCTTGTGGCAGACAGACAATGGCCACTTCCTGCTGATGAGCGTACGTGTAGACCTAACAAGGGAACCATTAGCACTCAAGTTGAGAATATTCTGTCTGGCTGCACCTTAATATTTTTTTTTTTTTTTTTTTGCCTTTTGTCATTTTATGGCTGCACCCGCGGCATGTGGACGTTCCCAGGCTAGGGGTCTAATCGGAGTTGTAGCCACTGGCCTGCGCCACAGCAACGCAGGATCCGAGCCGCGTCTGCAACCTACACCACAGCTCACGGCAACGCCGGATCATTAACCCACTGAGCAAGGGCAGGGATCGAACCCGCAACCTCATGGTTCCTAGTCGGATTCGTTAACCACTGCACCATGACGGGAACTCCTGCACCTTAATATTTTGATCCCAATAAACACACACCCACAGCCCAGCTGTTTAAGGCCTTCAAAGGCCCAAAACTGGTTATCAGAACTGTAGACAGGCGTTTCCTGGTGGCTCAGGGGTTTAACGATCTGGTATTGTAGCTCTGTTTACAGCTGTGGCACAGGTTCGATTTCTGGCCCAGAAACATCTACATTCCATGAGCACAGCCAAAGGGGGAAAAAAGAAAAGAAAAAGTGTACCCTGAGGAGCAGCACAGAATGCCAGATGGATTGTTAAAATTTAGGCTCTTATTTATAGGGATTTTATCTAGGACGTGTCAGGCAGGGATCAGCATCTTACCTTTTTATATGCTGGAGTGTCTGGATCATCCATTTGGCTGAAACACTGAGGTATTAAACATGGAAGGGACTAGGCTGGGAAAATAAGTACCGTCTGCAGTATCTTGGCCAAAAGACGCTGGCCAAGCAGGGCGTTAACAGGGGTAGACACCAGGGTTATGTATTTTTATCAGAGGACAGCAAATTTCATCAAAGTCAAGGAAAAACAGGAGAGGTGGTTATCCTTAGCTGACATGTTACATCTGAAGTCAGGGAAGTTAGGGATGGGTTGAAAAATTAGGGGTTCCCGTCGTGGCTCAGCAGAAACGGATCTGACTAGCATCTATGAGGACACAGGTTCAAGCCCTGGCCTCACTCAGTAGGTTAAGGATCTGGCGTTGCCGTGGCTGTGGCATAGGCTTGTGGCTACAGCTCCGATTCAACCCCTAGTCTGGGACCCTCCATATGCTGCGGATATGGCCCTAAAAGGAAAAAAATCATTACTGACAGACACAATCCAGGGGTAAGCATGATCAAATACAGGTTTGGAATGACACATCCAACAACTCCAGAGATCGCCTACTTTTCCCAAAGTTTGAGAAATCCTAATCACCAAATTGTGTTTTCCAACCTGGGAAGTTAGAGACAAAAGCAAAGACCAGGCACTCTGGCAACCTGGCAAGGTGTTTCAGCTGCAGTCACCTCTGCAGCAACCCCATCCACGTTCCTTTCTGGCTCACAGCTTCCTCCTGGGAAGCAGTTTAAGATCGAGGGATTCCCTCATCTGCTCAGAGAAGCTGCAGCCCTTCAGCTTCCTCGCAGAAGGGGTCACCAGGGACACCGCATAAGCCAGGCCAGCGAGGATGAAACTGCCCTTTTATTTTTTTTGTGTGTGTGTCTTTTTGCCTTTTCTAGGGCCGCACTTGCAGCATATGGAGGTTCCCAGCTCTAACAGGAGCTGTAGCTGCCAGCCTACACCACAGCCACAGCAACACGGGATCTGAGCCGCATCTGCAACCTACACCACAGCTCATGGCAACACTGGATCCTTAAGCCACTGAGCAAGGCCAGGGATCGAACTGGCAACCTCATGGTTCCTAGTCGGATTTGTTAACCACTGAGCCACGATAGGAACTCCGAAACTGCCCTTTTAGATGGTTATCCTCCCAAGACTTCAGTCTAAAGTTTCATGTATCCTCCTTTACTTTTGTTCTCGTTTTTGTTTTCAGCTGAGCCTGTGGAATGCAGAGTTCCTGGGCCAGGACAGAACCTGTGCCACAGCAGCAATGCAAGCCCTGCAGCAACAACACCGGATCCGGATCCTTAACCTGCTACAAGACAAAGAAGCTCCCCTGGCTTTATTGAGGCTTCTTTGTCTTGGCACCCTCTCACAACCCCACAAAAGTGAAATCCCAAGAATGGTGGCATTTTAACCTGTCCCCAGCACCCACATCCCAACTAGGCTCCGCTGTTGGCAAAACTGTTTGCAATAGTCGGGTCACCAGGGGTTTCTGCGTGAAGCCAACCTGCCTCTTCCCTGGCGCCATCCAAGCTCCATTCGATGCTATTCTGGGGCAAGGAGTGAAATTTGAATATCTACCCAGGTCAGGTCATGGGTTGCAAAGATTGATAAAAGAAGATTCTATTCTATTCAGACACCTCTCTAAAGCTGGCATATTGTTCTCCCAATAAAACCCAAAGCTGAAGAATGCAGAGTTCCCGCTGTGGTGCAGTGGGTTAAGAATACCATTGCAGCAACCCAGCTGGCTGTGGAAGTCCAGGTTTGATACCTGGCCCCACGGACTGGGTTAAAGGATCCGGTGTTGCCGCAGCTGTGGCGTAGGTTCAGCAACGAGAAAGGGAGACCAAGACCTTTCCTGTTTCTTGACTCTGGGGAGTGGGGGGCAGCAATAGGCTGTGGCCCACGGTGGGAACAAAAGAGCAACATATGGAGTTCCCATCGTGGGAACTGACTAGCATCCATGTGGATGCAGGTTTGATCCCTGGCCTTGCTCAGTGGGTTAAGGATCCAGTGTTGCCATGAGCTGTGGTGTAGGTCACAGATGTGGCTCGGGTCTGGCGTGGCTGTGGCTGTGGCCAGCAACTAAAGCTCCGATTCAGAGTTCCCATCATGGTTCAGTGGTTAATGAATCCAACTAGGAACCATGAGCTTGTGGGTTCAGTCACTAGCCTTGCTCAGTGGGTTAAGGATCCGGCATTGCCGACAGCTGTGGTGTAGGTTGCAGACATGGCTCAGATCCCGCGTTGTTGTGGCTTGGCGTAGACTGGCAGCTATGGCTCCGATTAGACCCCTAGCCTGGAAACCTCCATATGTGCAAGTGCGGACCTAAAAAAGGCAAAAAGACCCCCCCAAAAAAAAAAGCTCCAATTTGACCTCTATCCTGGGGACCTCCATACATGCCAGCTGTGGCCCTAAGAGGCAAAGAAAGCATGCAAGGAAGCAAGAAAAAAAAAAGAGCAAGCAGCATACAACCTGCAGCCTACAGGATGGAGGAATATTCAAATGAATAAAGCCTTGTCTGAAATTTTCCTTTCTGGCTTATCAATTTCCATTGATTTATTTGATAAAGGCCAAGAGCCCTACACAGTAACATCATAAAAAACAAATGGAGTCCCCGTTGGGGCTCAGCTGGTTGAGGACCTGATGTTGTCTCTGTGAGGATGCAGGTTCCACCCCTGGCCTCACTCAGTGGGTTAAGGATCGGTGTTGCCATGAGCTGTGGCACAGTTTGCAGATGCGACTTGGATCCAGTGTTGCCCGGGAACTTTGATATGCCGCAGGTGTGGCCCCATAAAGAAAAAACCAAAACAATTTTTTTCTTACAGATTCATAACTGAAAATCACTTAATTTTGGAAAATGCAGCCTACAAAGCTGCAAGGGGGTGTTGAATTAATACTTCCCATTTTGAAGGGGCTCAGCGGGAATGAACTTGACTAGTATCCATGAGGACGTGGGTTCAATTCCTGGCCTTGCTCAGTGGGTTAAGGATCCAGAATTGCTGTGAGCTGAGGTGTAGGCCAACAGCTGCAGCTCAGATTCAACCCCTAGCCTGGGAATTTCCATATGCCACAGGTGCGGCCCAAAAAGGAAAAAAAAAAAAATCTCCCTCTGGGTCCTTAATTCCCAGTTGCCAGCTCTTAACAATGAAGACAATCAGGAGTTCCCGTCCCGGCACAGCAGTTAACGGATCCAACTAGGAACCATGAGGTTGTGGGTTCGATCCCTGGCCTTGCTCAGTGGGTTAAGGATCCGGCATTGCCATGAGCTGTGGCGTAGGTTGCAGACGCAGCTTGGATCTGGCGTTGCTGTGGCTGTGGCGTAGACCGGCAGCTATAGGTCTGATTAGACTCTAACCTGGGAACCTCCATATGCCGTGGGTGCAGCCCTAGGGGGAAAAAAAAAAAAAAAAAAAAACAATGAAGACAATCAGACACAGAAGAAAAGAGACAAGACCAAAATGCCAAGCCCCAGCCTCTAACCCAGGCATGGGCACCTTAGCAGCTGCAAACCTTTTGTGTTGTCTGCCAGTATCTGGCTAAGTAAGCCTCCAGCCTGGATGAGACTGAGCTTCTGGGCAAAGGTGTGATTCTGCAATGGCGTTACTTACCCAAAAGATGTCTTCCAAACGCCCCAAAACCGTCTCTTCGCTGCAAAACAAAACTAGGTGAGGAAGGTCTCAGCACCTCGCTAAGAAAATCCAGGGACGGTCCTGTGCCAAGCAGACCGGGCCGCTGTCAGACCCCACAGGCTCTCAGTGCCCGCACGGGGCCTCAGGTGAGTCCCGGGCAAAGGGTGGGCCTGAACTTACCTCCCGGCCGGCCCGCTACCTCACTTACCTAACCAGGTTCATCTTGCCCGACACGCAGCAAACGAAAACGCCGAGGTTGGCAACGAAACGAGGAAAGCGGACCTCCAAGCTGCCTCTCAGAAAGCGAGGGGCTAGGGGATTTACGGGATGAAGACGGCAGCGTGGGCTGCGTGGGAGGCGTGGGCTGCGTGGGGCAAGGCGATTGGACCAGGTCACAGGCTCGCGCAGGCCCAGTTGAGGAGCGGTGGTCCCCTCCGTCTCAATCAGCTCCGCGCAAATTAGACGCGGCTGACTCCAAGCTCCCTGGGAAGGGAGGTCCGGGCGCCTGGAGGCAGTGCAAGTCTTCACCGAGCTTGATCATCGATAGCCGGTGCGGCGTATTTGACGGATTACCTGCAGGTTTCAGGTTTTTCTCCTGACTTGAAAGGAGACAGCTAGTATTTCACTGCAGGGTGAGAGGCCAACTTTGGCCAAGACTGATGTTTATCACATTCATGAATGATTATAGGCCTAGTTTGCTAAGACTTTGAAGAGTCAGGGCTGGATGCTGAATTTAGCAAACCCCAGGGCACAACGCAGAAGGGGTTGTGTGGATTTCTTTCTGTTGTGAGGGTGGAGCTAGATTATAAGGAGGTTTTCTTTCTTTTTTTTTTTTTTTTTGGCTTTTGCCTTTTTAGGGCCGCACCCGCGGCATGTGAAGGTTCCCAGGCTAGGGGTCTAATCAGAGCTAGAGCCGCCAGCGAACGCCACAGCCACAGCCACGCGGTATCCGAGCCGTGTCTACGACCCACACCACAGCTCAAGGCAACGCTGGATCCTTAACCCACTGAGAGAGGCCAGGGATCGAACCTGCAACCTCATGGTTCCTGGTCGGATTCGTTTCCTCTGCTCTACGATGGGAACTCCATATAAGGAGGTTTTCTAACATCATTTCATCTTTGTGTTACTGGAATAAAACCCGTTCAGCAAGGCTGCATTGATGTTTACTGTGTGTGGACTTGGGGTGCGGCCAGCAGAACTGCACAGCAATGAGCCTGGACTTCACTTTGGTTTTGCCTGAGAATAGCCACCCATGGCGGGGCTTCCTCCTGCTCCAAGGAAAGGGGTGCCCACCCCAGACAGACTGCTAATGTTCTGAATTATTAGAACGACAGACACATTACTTTTGTAGTCGGTACAAAAAGCAATTTCCAGAGTTCATGTCATGGTGCAGTGGAAACGAATCCGACTAGGAACCATGAGGTTGCGGGTTTGATCCCTGGCCTTGCTCAGTGGTTTGAGGATCTGGTGTTGCCATGAGCTGTGGTGTAAGCCAGTAGTATAGCTCTGATTCCACCCCTAGCCTGGGAAACTCCATATGCCGTGGGTGTGGCCCTAAAAAGCAAAAACAAAAACAAAAAACGAAACAAAATAAAGCCTGATTCCTCTCTGGATCATGGTGCAGAGTTGAGGGAGGGCTGGGAAAGTGTGGTGGATAAAATGGACTGGGGACCAGCGCCAGGGACGCCCGGGAAGAAGGCCTTTCAGCATACATGTGGCATCATCTCTCAGAGAAGTGTCTGCAGATTCCAAGGCTACACAGCGCCCTTTGCCAAGTAATCAGTCTTCCTGTGGAGGCCCTAGGTGGCCTGGAATTACTCAGGAGTGCTCCAAGTCCTCACCCCAAAACACCAAACCCTCTGACCACAGAAATCCCCCAGTTCAGAATTTCCACGGCTGCCCTCACCTGGTGCAAGGAGACTTCAGACAAGAGTCTGGAGCTCCAGCCCTCCTCAGACAGGCCATACGGGGCACCCAACATCCTCTCCCCAAACAAAACTTTAAGGTATAGGCCCCCGTGTAATATTTAGTATATTACATATATACTAAAAATTGTATATAATTATACTATGTTATATATAGTATATACATATAGTATATTTTATGTTATAGTGTGTATATGTATATATACACACACTCAAGAAAAGAAATGAAAGTTAAAGTGAGTGGAGGCTGAGGGGGTTGCTGGATTTAGTATATATGTAATATACTGAATTCAGGTGACCATTCCAGCCTTGCTGGGGACACAGGCATGCCCAGGGACCCAGCCACCACCAGGGACAATCACCACAGACCTGTGGATAGTGTGCCTGTGGATCCCCACACCCTGAGAATCCCTCTCTGTCCTGAAACAACACTGGCTCCCAGAGGCCCCACTCGATCTAAGGGCAGAACTCTTGTGCTCCCAGGGGCATCAGAAAGGAACAAGACCCCCTTACTCTTCCAGGGTCTGGCTCCCTCTCCTCTAGGATTGCTCACAATCAGGAGAAAAGCTCTAACTGGAATTAATTAAAATTTTGCCCCTTACCTCTGGCCCTGCCAGTTGGGCCCTGAGGACTTGCTGAGCCGTTACAATTGTTAACAGCCCCAAAGAAGCTAACACAGGGCTTCAAGGATGAGAAAGAGGGGTGTTCCTACTTTCTCTAGTTAGCAGTCCACTTTGGCCTGTTTTTCTTTTTTTAATTATATTATTATTATTATTTTGTTTGGTTTTTTTTTAGGGCTGCACCCACAGCACATGGAGGTTCCCAGGCTAGGAGTTGAATCAGAGCTACAGCTGCTGGTCTACACCTCAGTCACAGCAACACAGGTTCCAAGCCACGCCTGCAACCTACACCGCAGCTCATGGCAACCCTGGATCCTTAACCCACTGAGCAAGGCCAGGGATCGAACCTGCATCCTCACGGATGCTAGTCACATTTGTTAACCGCTGAGCCACGACGGGAACTCCCGTCTCTGGCCTGTTTTCAACCCAACAAGGACAAATAGCACCTCATGGTTAATACCACTGAAGTGGCCCCTGCAGGGGTCCTCCCCTGGCCGGAATTCTGTTGTTACAATTTGGCTAATATACTCTATACAGACCTTAATCCAGCAACCCCCTCAGCCTCCACTCACTTTAACTTTCATTTCTTTTCTTGAGTGTGTGTATATATACATATACACACTATAACATAAAATATACTATATGTATATACTATATATAACATAGTATAATTATATACAATTTTTAGTATATATGTAATATACAAATATTATTTTTTTTCAGCCATCCTGTGACGTATGGTGTTCCCAAGCCAGGGATCAAATCCGAGCCACAGTTGCGACCTACTGCACAGCAGAAGCAACAATGGATCCTTTAACCCAATGTGTGGGGCGGGGATCCAATCCCTGTCCAGGCCCTGCACAGACACGGCCTATCCCCTTATGCTACAGCAGGAACTCCTTAATATATTAATTAATTAATTTTTTTAATTAATTAATTTATTAATTTATTTATTTGCCTTTTTTGTCATTTTATGGCCACACCCGCGGCATGTGGAGGTTCCCAGGCTAGGGGTCTAATCGGAGCTGTAGCCACTGGCCTGCGCCGCAGCCACAGCAACGCAGGATCCGAACCGCGTCTGCAACCTACACCACAGCTCACGGCAACGCCGGATCCTTAACCCGCTGAGCAAGGGCAGGGATCGAACCCGCAACCTCATGGTTCCTAGTCGGATTCGTTAACCACTGCGCCACGACGGGAACTCCTAATTTTTTATTTTATTTTTTTGCCTTTTTGCCATCTCTAGGGCCGCACCCGCGGCATATGGAGGTTCCCAGGCTAGGGGTCTAACAGGAGCTGTAGCCGCCGGCCTTCGCCACAACCACAGCAATGCAGGATCTGAGCCACGTCTGCAACCTACACCACAGCTCACGGCAACGCCAGATCCTTAACCCACTGAGCAAGGCCAGGGATCGAACCTGCAACTTCATGGTTCTTAGTCGGATTCGTTAACCACGGAGCCACAATGGTAACTCCCTTAATATATTTATTTTAAATTGTGATAAAATACAAAAAACATAAAATTTTAGTTTTACCCATTTTTAAGTGTACAAGTCAGTACTTGCTGCCGAGGAGCAACACACGCCCCTGTGGGAGTGGGGAGCAGAGATGTGGTCCCACCTGAGGTCCAGACCAGTGTCCGCGGATGAGGCCCACACGGTATCTCGGGTGATATAACACCCACGTCTCTCACTGCTACTGCTCAGCCTTCTGGCCCCCTCCCCTGGCCTCGCCCACTTTGGCAGGACAATCTGTCCTGGGACCTGCATCAGGGTAGCACGGCCCCTGCCGGCTCCTCTCCGCGCGGTCAGGTGCTGCCGCCGCCGCCCGCTAGATGGCGCCATCTCCGCGCCCCACCTCGTGGGCGAACTTCCCCGCCTGGAGGGCGGTCCGGGCTAGGGCTCCCAACTCACACGCTGGGCCACGCCTGGAGGGCAGCACGGCTGCTCGGAAAGCCCGCTGCTCCTCCGTCCCTCCCACCAATATCTAGCATCTCAAAATGTATGTCAGACCTTGAGAAGAAAGTGACTGGAAGCAACCTATGAATAAACGGTGTCCATGCAGAAGAGTCCTGGGCGCTGCAAAGAAATGAGCCATCGAGCCATGAAAAGCCTGGAGAAAACCATGTTGCTAAATGAAAAAAGCCAGTCTGAAAAGGCCACACAATGTGTGATTCCAACTCTATGGACTTGGAGAAGACAAACTGGAGACAGCGAAAGGATGAGTGGTTGTGATGGTGGGTAGGGTGAGTAGGTGAGAAGGGTTTTAGGGCTGCGGGACTGCTCTGGGTGACTGACCCTGTGGTGATGGACACACCTTGGTTTTTTATTTTTTTATTTTATTTTATTTTTTTTGTCTTTTTGCCTTATAGATAGGGCCGCACCAGTGGCATATGGAGGTTACCAGGCTAGGGGTCTAACAGGAGCTGTAGCTGCCGGCCTTCACCACAGCCACAGCAACGTGGGATCCGAGCCGCATCTGCAACCTACACCACAGCTCACGGCAACGCCAGATCCTTAACCCACTGAGCAAGGCCAGAGATCGAACCCGCAACCTCATGCTTCCCAGTCAGATTCGCTAACCACTGAGCCACGACGGGAACTCTTGACACAACTTGTAATTCAGTTGTCCAAACGCTTAGCGTGTGACCCCCAATCTGAACCGAGGGCTCTGAGTGGTGGTGACGTGTCAGTGGTGGTTCATCAGTTATAACAAAAGTCCCACTGGGAGGTCCCTTCGTGGCTCAGTGGTTAATGAATCTGACTAAGAACCATGAGGTTGAGGGTTCGATCCCTGGCCTTGCTCAGTGGGTTAAGGATCCGGCGTTGCCGTGAGCTGTGGTGTAGGTTGCAGACGCGGCTCGGATCCCGCGTTACTGTGGCTGTGGTGAAGGCCGGCAACTACAGCTCCTGTTAGACTCCTAGCCTGGGAATCTCCATATGCCGCGGGTACGGCTCTACATAAAGGCAAAAAGACAAAAAAAAAAAAAGTCCCACTGGGTGGGGGGTGTTGATAGTGGGAGAGGCGGGACAGAGAGTAATATGGAAATCTCTGGGCCTTTTGCTTCTGTGAACCCGTGGGTGTGGCGTAGGCTGCTGGCTACAGTTCCATTTTGACCGCTAGCCTGGGAATTTCCATATGCCTCAGGCGAGGCCCTAAAAAGAAAAAATATAATCAAGGTGGAAAGGAAAAAACTCTGAAAAAAATGGCCAAGGAAATATGATTTTTAGGAGTTCCCATCAATGGTTCAGTGGAAATGAATCTGACTAGTATGCATGAGGTCTTGGGTTCGATCCCTGGCCTCGCTCAGCGGGTTAAGGATCCTGCATTGCTGTGGCTGTGGTGTGGGCCGGCAGCTGCAGTTCTAATTTGACACCTAGCCTGGGAACCTCCATATGCTGTGAGGGTGGCCCTAAAAAGATGAAAGAAAGAGAGAAAGAAAGAAGAAAGAAAATGTGAATTTTAGTCTGTTCTGGTGTAATGAAAACTGAGGGGCTAAGATAGTGCCTTGTCTTTCTGTTAAATCATATTCTGCCATTTAGCTTTGACCTTGGTCTTAGAATATCAAAGAGCTGAACACCTGATGCAGCATCACACTGCCTTCCTAACTGCCTACAAGATCTGTGATCGCAAGTCTCATCAGCTGAGCCCTGAGGCATATCAGTCAGTCTTTTTAATGTTTTAACAAATCAGGGAACATTACAAACATAATTTGAAGGGGGAAAGCACTGAAATGTCTTTCATGGGGACGCATACAGCAGCTGCCTTTGGGATGACACATCCCCACAGCGGCCCCTGGATGTCGCTACACAACCACAGACGTGTTTCCATGGCTCTTGGACCAAGGGCTGCCTCCAAGTCCAGAATTCAGCCCACGGTCCTTACACACCCAGCGAAACCCTCGACCTCCCTCTGACCAACAATTTTTTCCTTCTTTTTTTTTTTTTGTCTTTTTAGGGGCACATCAGCAGCAGATGGAAGTTCCCAGGATAGGGGTTGAATCAGAGCTACAGCTGCTGGCCACAGCCACAGCCATGGCCACAGAAATGCCACGTCCAAGCCACATCTGTGATCTATACCACAGCAACACTGGATCCTTAACCCACTGAGCTAGGCCCGGGATCAAACCCACATCCTCATGGACACTATGTTGGGTTCCTAACCTGCTGAGACACAAGAGAACTCCCAGTGGGTACTCTTAATTGATTTAAGCTCAACACAGACAGACAAAACAAAAAAGACTTACAGACACAAGAGCCTACGGTCAGACCGTAAAAAAACAAAACAATCTAGCTCCAGAAATCGAGTCCTCAGAAAGTATCAAACTCAAATTCTTACCGTGCCCCTGACAGGCAAGAGCCTGGAGCCCAGTTCCTGGGGGCTCCGGGGCCAGATGGAGGCAGGAGGGCGCTCCCTGGGGGGAGCGAGCTGCCGAGCCGAGGTGGAAACACCACAATCAGGATAGTTTAGTTCCGTGTGATCAAGAGAGTCACAAGGAAGAACGCAGGGGGGCTGGCACACTGGCACGTGTGCTAGCGACTCGGCCTTTCCGTGTTGGCCGCTCTGGGCGCAGCCGGGTGCAACCTCGACATCACTGCTTTTCAGGTCTCAGATGAATTCAGACTCGCCATCCCCTCTCAGTGGTTCGTGCCCATGGATTGCGTGTTTCCCCCTGTTTGCCTGCCTTGGTGGCCCGAAAGTCCCCAGGGTGAGGGCAGAACTGGCGTCTATGTTCCTATTGGGAGCTGTGCACAAGCGTGTTGCGTGTACGTGTTGTAGCGGGAGGTCCCTCAGTCCTCACCCGGGCCATGGGCCGCGCATGGCTGTTTGCTATGCCCAAGTGTGTTTGCTACGGGGTGTGTGTGCCTTGGTGTGTCCACCTCTCTGTTTCTGTATCAAGTGATGTGTATTTTTCTAAGGTGGTGTCTCCATGTTCCTGTGGATGTGGGGGAACACATGTGTGTCCCATGTTTCTGTGCGTCCAGTGGCGTGTGTATCTCGCACCGGGAGGGTGAATGTGGCTGCCGAGGAGTGTCTCTCGGTGCTGCAGTGGGCCCAGCAGGTGTGTGTGTGTGTGTGTATGTGTGTGTTGTGGAGTCTTTGTCTCTTTAGGCTTCTGTAAGTTGGGGTGTGCGTTTTGTGTTGCAGAGTTGTGTAGGTCTCAGTGTCCCCGCGCCTAGTGAGATTGTACGTGTTGCTGTCTTTTTTGCTATGGGCGTAGCTCACAGCACGAGTGTCTCCCCGTGCTTGGGTGGCAGCTGTACATGCGTGTTTGTTGTAGTATGTGCCTCTCTCCAGGTGTCTCTCTGCTCCTCCTGAGGTGTGTGTGCGGTGTGGCAGGGCTTCTGTCTCAGCATTTTGGTGTGTTTGTGTTGGAGGGCCTGTCCATTTCCATCTGGGGGCTGTGTACCGGCCTTGAGTTTCTGTCTTTCTCTGAGTCTGGTTGTGGGTGTGGGTGTGGGTGTGGGTGTGTTTCTGTGTGTGTGTGTGTGTGGGTGTGGGTGTCTTTCTGTGCATCTATGTGCATGTGCGTGCGTGTATCCTGCCCCTGGGGGGTGTGCTCTGTCCCAGGCTGAGACCCGGCGGCCCAGGCCTTTTCCAGCCGCACATGCCTCCCGCTCCTTTGTGCGCTGTGCTACAAAAAATATTTGCCTTTTCCACGACTCATCATTTTTCCTTCTCAATCGCTACCAGATGTGGGTCCTGTGGTCCCGTCCCCAAGGCAACGGAGGTTCCAGCAGCCGCGGTTCCCTTTTGTGGCGCCTGCCCTGGAGCTGGCACTGCCGCAGGCCCAAGGGGTTGGGGAGGGATCCTGGGAGTTTCTCCCTACGCAGCACCTGGATCTTCCTGGGGGCTTCTTAGCCTGAGTCCTGCCTGGCCTCTGGGCCACAACATCTGGCCTCTTGGGCGGCCGGCAGCAGGGCTGCTTCCGGAAGAGCTCCTGCTCTGAGGCACCTACCCAGACGGGGTCCCGAAGGTCAGGGTCTGGAAGGTGGGAGGCTCCCAGCGCTGGGGTAGGAGGGGCCCCAGGAAAGCCCTGGACTACGACCGCTCTGTTTGCCAGGAGGAGACAGAGAGCTAAGGCTGGGGGTGGCGGGCAGGGAGCGGCAGGGCGGCACACGGCGAACGGGCGTGCTCTGTGGCCCAAACCACTGCTCCGCTCTCCACCACCATCCTCGGTCACTGCCCCGCCCTGGCTGGGCCCAGCTGGTCATCTGCCCCTTCTGGCCAACTTGAAGTCTGTGTACTCAGCCCCAGAAGCCAGCATGGCCTGGTGCCGGAAGGGATCAGAGGCTGACTGGGCACAGGGCCACGGCTGGGAGGGTGCCCGGCTGGCTCAAGGGAAGTGCGTGCCCTGGGGACAGGGAGCCTGCATTCCACGTGCGGCCTGACCGGGCCAGGTGCAGGGACTCCAGCCCTGGAAGCAGCGCCAGATGTCTCGCCCGTAGCGTGAGGCCTCCTCGGCTCCGGCGGCTCAGCCCCATACGGGTCACCGGACGTTGAGCTCCCTGTGGCATCCAGCCAGAGGGCAAGAGAGGTGCCAGGTGAGCTCCTGCCATGCTGGGGACTGTGGGGTGGGGGTGGGGAGATGATCAGAGAATCTTGGCCTCGAAAGAGGAGGCAGAGCCCCACTGGGCAGAAGCAGGGAGGGGAGCGGCCCAGAGGCACCGTAGAAAGGCCACTTGCGAGGCCTGCCTGAGGGCCAGAAGCAGCAAAGACACAGGGACAAATGGCCACAGAAAGAAGGCCAGGCCGAGGCAGGGCAGCGAGAGCTGCTTGGGAGGCCAGCCAGGGATCCAGGCCAGAAGCGCGCCCCCCTCCCGAGGGCGGGTGGACCAGGGGGGAGAGTTTCCGGCCGAGGACAGGGAGCCTATTGAAACGGACAGCGGGGCTCTGTGCAGTGCCAGACGCGGCCCGGCTAAAGGCTGTGCCCATGGCTTGCTGCTCCCTGACCTCAGCCTCTGACCTGCCCCAGCCACACCAAACAGCTTGGGGCCCCAAGTGGAACAGCAATGGCCAGAGGGGGAAGCACAGGTCAGAAGCAATCCCACGCGGCCAGGGCGCCACCCCATCTGTTCCTGCCCACCCTGAATCCCAGGCCGTCAGTCCAGGATGGGTGCCCAGAAAGCTGGATAAACAAGTGAAGGACAGGCAAATGGATGCAACCCACTTCCAGCATGGTACTGGGAGACCCATACCTAGGCTTCCAGGCTCCACTTCAGTCACGGGGTCGTGGGAGTGTGAGTTCGGGCTCAAAGAGGTCACATACGATTTCGAGGGACATCGTATTAGAGACCCAACAGACAGGAAGCGGTCAGAGCACAGGGGGAAAAGGCACTTTATTAAGAAAGCTTTGGCCAAGCCCCGGCCGGGAGAAGCCCATCCTGGGGCACCCGGATGGGGTGGGAGCAGCCCTGCCGGGGGCCTATAAATATGTCTCCTCAGGCCACTGGAGTTGCCCCTAGGATTCCCAGGCGTGTGGGGTGGTGGGAGGCCATCAAAACCAGCTCGACAGCTGAGGGGTCAGGGCTGGGGAGGCTGAGGCTAGGAGCGCATGTTGGGGGAAGGGGGGACAGCCAAACCCCCTGAGGAGCAGAGACCAGCCCTCCTCCCCAGGCTCTGGTCAACCAGATGCCCTGGGGCTCAGCTGTGGCAGCAACCTCTGGCTAGGGTCATGGAAGGAAGCCTCCAGCCAGAGGCGAAGGGCCCTGGCCAATAAGAGGCAGCCAGGGCGGAAGTGCTTCTGACCTTAGCCAAGGAGAAGGTGGCCCCAGCCAAGGCACTCTGGGCCAGTAAGAGCTGTTTTCTAGGCAGAACCCTAGGTCCTTGGCCTTTGAGACCTGGGCTGGTGTGAGCCCTCTGCAGCTAGGCCATGGGAAGGGAGGGGCCAGCGAAGCGTCTGTCAGGCCTTGGCCACTGGGATGGGGCTTCCTGACCGAACACAGGGCCCCATCCAGGCGGGCCCCTGAGCCTGCGCCAGTGAGAACGCAGTCTCCCGCCAGACGCTCCGGGCTGAGCCCCGGCGGGAGACGCTGGGCGGCGCGGGACGCGGGGTGGCAAGCAGCGCTGCTAAGCCAGGGAAGCTGCTGGCACGGCCGGGCAGCCCTACTACAGGGTGGGTGCGCCTGCCCGGCCTGGCTCGCCCACCACCTCTCGGCTCTTCTTGCGCGGCGGCTTCTGGATGGGGGTCTTCTTTCGGGGGGTGTCGGTTCCGGGTGCTCCAGCCGCCGCCTTCTCCGGCCCCGGGGCCTCAGGCGCAGGGGGCGCGCGCGCCGGCGAGGCGGGAGGCACCGAGCGCTTGGCCTTTTGCGGCGGCGCGGGCTTCTCCCGGGGGCCCTGCGTGCCTAAGGCCCCCTCGGCGCGGCCTAGGCTGCGAGTCTTGTCGCGCAGCTCGGCGGCCAGCATGGAGGCGGCCTCGGGCGCGCTGCGCGGGGGACCGCCAGCGTCCGTAGGCTCTGGGAGGCCCGGGCCGCGGCCCCGTGCCCGAGCCCGGGGCGGTGAGGGTGAGGCGAGGGCCGGCCCCTCCTCGGCCAGTCCCGGGTGCCGCGGCGTCGGGTCGCGGGCCCTGGGGCTGCCGGGCTCGTCCGGCCGTGCCGATGTGTCGCTGGGCGTCCGTTTTCTCTTGCTGGGGCTGGGAGCGGCCTCGGAGCCCGCGGGGAGCGGCGAGGGCGCACGGGCAGCGGCGGCGGCGCCGTGCTTGCCATGGATCCAGGACACCTTGGGCTTAGTGGCGGGGTCGGGTGGCGGCGGCTTCCTGCGCTCGGGCGATGGCGAGAGAGACAAGCCTCGGGCCTCGCCCCGGACCCGGGCCGGCCGGGCCTCACGCCGGGCCACGCGCGCATACAGCGCCCCTCCCGGCCCGTCCCCGCTCGACGCCGACCGCTCACTGTCGGAGGACGCGGGGAGGGGCGTCGCCTCCTCCGCGGGCGCAGGGGACTGCGCCAGCGTCTCGGAGGAGGCAGGGGCGGTGGGGGCCTCCGCGTCCCTGCTCTCCGCTGCAGCCTCTGACAAGAGAAGAGCAGGCTGTCACCGCCTCTGGAAAGAGCTGGACCCTCCCGCCTCCAGGCGCAAACCCTCCCCTCCTTCTCCCCGCCCCAGTTGGCGCCCTGTCACCCTGGCATCCAGACAGGCCTGGCACATTCACTGCACTAACCACAACTTAGAGCCCCAAGGCTTAGGGCTGAGGTGGAGGGGCGCGTTCCCTGGGCTGGAACCCCAATCTCTGCCGGGCCTCTCGCCCCTCCCCCAGCACATCCTGGGCCTGGGAGGCCACCATCACCATATTTGACCTTCCGTCCAGTATCCTTTAAGAGAAAGGCTTTCTAAGGCTCCAGGGCAAGTCACCTGCCCAAGGTCCCCCAAGGATGGTCAAGGGAGGTGTGAGGCCAGAAGCCCAGCTAGGCAGGCTCTGTCCTGAGGTCTGTGAGCCAAGTCTTCAGGTGCAAGTGTGCCCCCACATCCTGAAGGCCCCCATTTCCGGTCTCCTTTGCCACTTCCTTCCTTGGCCCAGAACCTTCTCTCTACCCAGTCTCTCAATAAGTGAACCTGGCCTGTGGCTTCTTCCCCAGACCCTGCCACAGCCTGGTGCTGGGCAGCACAGAAGCCTGCTCTGCAGCCTCAGCCCCGAGTTTACCCCCCATGAACAGTGTCACCAGCCCTTCCTCCCAGTGCTGCCTGGCCCTTGGAGCACACAGATTGATCCTCTGGAGCCTTTCCCCAGGCGGGGGTGAGGCCCAAGCAGAGGGGTACTCACCCTCGTGGGGAACGCAGTACACGGGGCCTTCATCCGTGGTGTCAAAGGAGGAAAAGGAGGCCCGGGAGGACCAGGATGGTGAGGGCTGGTCCAGCCCTGAGGGTGGCTCCAGGAAGCTGCAGTTGAGTGTGTTATCCAGGTCGTGATGGGCCACTGGGGAAGGAGGGAGGCACAGCTGCCAAGGGGCCCCAGCGGCCCTTCTGCCACAAGTGATGGAGTGACCTAAACCAGCCCTACCCTAAGATGATGGGTGGGACAGGCAATTCAGCAGCAGAGTGGCACCAGGCCAGCACAGGAGAATGGGCAGAGGTGAACCCAATAAAGAGAAAGAGAGGGAATAGGGTACTCAAAAGTGAAAGCTGGTATGTGGGGCCAGGGAGCTGACCAAACTTGGGTGGAAGGTGGGGAGGGAAAAGAACACCTAGTTGGCAGAGGTTGCAGGACCTCCAAGCTTCAGTCCCCGCCTTGCAGCATTTTTGTGCAGTGGTGAGACCATCCCTTGGCTCAGCCCATCTGAGCAAGCTGCACCCCAGGAGTGGCCTCCACAGATGTAGACACACAAGGGGGGAATCCAGAGGCTGACTGGTCTGTCCCCCTCTCACAAATGGGAGGTGGGGTCCAGCCCCCACAGCTGCGAACACAGATCCCACTCCACCCAGTGGACCCAAAAATTTCCTCAGTCTCCATCTTTCCCTCCCCACCTCCCTCAGCTTTGGAAACAAGTGGTAAAGACGCAGAGAGCCCAGCCTATGTGGTGTGTGAGTGCAGACAGATGCAGAGAAGCACCCTCCACGCCCCACCCTGAGGTAGGGTGGGGGCTGAGCGTCCAGCCTTCTTCTCTTCCAGGAGAGACCCAGGGTACGGCCACGATCCGGGCTGGGGCAGGTCTTCTTGCGGCAGGCATTCTGGTGTACAGGTGCCCGGGCCACCCGCAGCCCCCACCAGAACTGACAGCATACTCCCTACCAGAGACTGCGGGGCCGCCCGCCATGGATGCCCACATAGACACGCCCCCCCGCCCCACGCAACCGTTCACACTCACCGAGACAGGGTCCTCACCTGCCTGCACACCTAGGACTCTGCCTCCTCCCTAGGTTCCCTGGCATCCCTATTCCCTCGTTCCTTCTGGTCCCCCACGTCGACAAACAAATTCTCGCATTTTCTACCCCAACCCTGTCTTACCCATTTCCCAGCAGCCTCCGCGCCGTCATCCTTACCTACGACTTTGGGAAGCTTCTGCCTGCGGAGCGGGATTCGGGGCAGCTTCATGCTGATGCGGCTGAAGCGACCGCACAAGCGCTGCGGCGCCTTCTTTCTCCCAAGTGTGAGCTCCCTGCGGGGGCGGGGACCTGAGCCAAGGGGCGGGGCTTGCCGGGCGAGGGGGCGGGGCGAGCCCGCGGAGCCGCATCTAGGGGGCGGGGCCTGAGCAGAGGGGCGGTACCTACGGCCAGATGAGCCTGGCGGGGAACCGAACTCAGGGAGGGAGGGGCCTGAGCTAACGAAGGGCGGGGCCACCCAGGGGCGGGGCCGGGGACTGCGCTCCGCGCTGAAGACCCCACGCCGCGGGAACCGGGAGAGGGCGGGACCGCGAAGCCTCACCCGCGCGCCGGGTCCTTGCCGCGGCAGGCGCAGCAGCAGCCGAGTAGCGAAAGCAGCAGGCCGAGGAGCAGGGCGAGCAGCGCGCCTGCGCCCATCACGCCCTTGCGCTGGTTGGTTTCTGTTGGGGGCACAAGGTCAACGCGGTGCCAGCAGCCCCTGCGCCCCCGCCGGGTCGCCCCTAACCACTCACCCAAGCGGCAGGCACCAGTGACCGGGTCGCACGAGTCCTCGTGGCAGCTGCAGGCCTGGGCGCAGTCCACGCCGTGAAGCCCGGGTGGGCATGTCAGGTTACAGCTGCGGGGGCGCGAGATCAAGGGGTCTGGGAGCACGGTGCCGCCTTCGGTGACGCCTCCAGCCCTCGCCCCCGGCAAGAAAGCCCCTGCCGGGGTTCTCTGGCTCCAGTCTCTATAGAGACTGCAGTCCACCCCCACCGTCAGCACACCCTGTGCGATCAATGTTTTGGAAACGAATAGGTGCACTTTTCTGGGTCTCACTCTAGTGTTGGGGGAAGAGGGGCTACCAGACTAGACTCTTGGCTGTATGTGGAGGTCCCCACTCACTCCACATCAACTCGAGGTCACCTCAGCCCTCAGGAGTCCACTGACCACGGGCTGACCTGGTTACCAGATCCGGCTGGAGGGCCAGCTCCAGCCTAGGGCATGAAACTGCCCCAAAGAGCTGAAGTATGGTGGCCAAGGCTGAGCAGCCAAGCCTAGGTCTCTCCCAGTCAGCCATCGCAGCAGCAACTGGTGTCTGGCTGGAGTCCCGAGCCGAATACAGCCCCCTCAAACCCCCAGGCACTCACTGGGGCCCGTGGACGCCCGGGCTGCACAGGCAACGTCCCGACTGGAAGTCGCAGTGGCCGCTGCCGCAGTCGGCGCACACGAACGCGCAGTCCTCGCCGTAAGTGCCATTGCTGCACTTGTTCTCACACCTTGGAACGTGGGGAGGGGGCGTCAGCGGAAACAGGGCAAAGGAACCCTAACCCCACAGAGCCCTCCGCGGAGGGCAATTGGGAAAGGCCGGCTGGGGGCTGCGTGTCTGGAGCCGATGCGGATACGGGTTGCTCACCGGTCACCGATCCAGCCCGCGTTGCAGCGCGTGCACTTGCCGGTGACGTGGTTGCAGGAGTGCCCGTCGCGACACGGCGGGCAGCGGTGGCCGCAGCCTTCGCCATAGAAGCCAGTGGAGCACGGCTGGTCGCATTTGGTGCCGTTCCAGCCGGGCTCGCAAGTAAGGCAGCGGCCCTCGGCCACCGTGCATGGCTGCTGGCCCTTGCACTGGCCGCATCTGGAGAAGGCGCGAGAGGCAGGTCGGGGCCCGGGTCGCCTCACCCCCATCCACTTGGCTGCCTGCCCTTCCTCCTCCCCTTCCCTGGCCGGGGCCCAAGCTTACCGGCGGCGGCAGCCCAGGCCGTAGAAGCCGGCAGGGCACGGCTCGCGGCAGTACTTGCCCCGGTAGCCGGGCTCGCAGGAGCACGTGCCGTCCACCGGGTGGCAGCGGCCACGGAAGCACTGGCAATAGCGCTCGCAGCGCGCGCCGAACGTGCGCTCGCGGCACTGGCAGCGGCCGCTTTGTTGCTCGCACGGCGACGAGTTGCAGGCGCACTGATTGTTGCAGCTGCGGCCCCACCAGCCTGCGTGGCACAGGCACGCGCCCGTCTGTGGGTCGCAGCGCGACGTGGCACTGCAGTAGCACGCGCTGGCGCACTGCGCGCCCCACCAGCCAGGCTCGCAGCGACACGCGCCGCTCCGCGGATGGCACGCGCCGTGCTGGCACTGGCACGCATGCTCGCAGCGAGCGCCCCAGCGCCGCGCGTGACACGTACACTGGCCGGTCACGTCCTCGCACTGCCCGTGCGGGTGGCAAACACACAGCTCCTTGCAGTCGGGACCCCAGAACTGGCGCGGGCACTCTGCAGAGCGAGCAGAGAGGGTGGGAGGCCCAGGGACTCGCGAGGGGGAAGGGACCCAGCCAGAACCTGCCCGCGCCCCGCCCCCCAGCCGGATCCAGCTCCCGGATGAGACCCCGCCCCCCCACAGGCCCGCCCATCCCTGGGATCCCGCCCGACTGCCCGGCTCTAGCCTGGATCCACGCTCACTGGTGTCGCAGTTGGCCCCGAAGTAGCCATGGCGGCAGCGGCACTCGCCAGGCCGCACGCACACCTCGTTCTCCGAGCACGTGGAGTTGCCTTCGCACACAGCTGCGGACGAGAGAGGCCCGAGCTGCCGCGAGTCCATCCCTCACGCTATCCCCTCCTCATCGTGACCGCCCCACCCCCACCCCGCGCCCCCTGCTCAGGTGTGCTCCACTCACCGATCCCACACTCGTCCCCCTGCTGCCTCCAGCCGACACAACAGGTGAGCTCCTGGGAGCTGCAGGCAGAGAGAGGGCGCCTGAGCCCGAGCCCCAATCCTAGTACTCTCTAGGCCCCCAGCAACCTCCACCCGGCCCTAAGGAGGTGGTTATCAAGGCCCTGTTGTGTGCCTGGCACTGCTGTGGGTTCGGGAGACTCGAAGCCAATAAGCCACACATTCTAGCCTCGGAGAGTGGACACCGGGAGACCCCAGAGGGCAGACAACCTCCAAGAACTTCCCAGTTCCCTCTATCTACATGGGGTCCTGCCACTCCTGATCCTTCCAACACCTCTGTACCCTCCTGCCCCATCCACTAGGCTTGAGAAGAGACCCCAAGTGTCCCAGGAGGGGCGGCAGTGAGGTGGGGGTGGGGCAAAAGTCCTTAAGCCTCGGGGACCTGTTCATACAGGAGGTCTAGGCTATCCCTGGGGGTGGGGACCTGGCCAGATAGTGTCAGGGATCCAGATATGACATGACCTGGACATTGCCAGGACTGGATAGGCGGGTAAACACATCTCTGTACCCAGGTTGGAGACAAGCATCAAGGCAGGTAGGCAGCCTGTGAGCAGGGTGTCCCCTTGGGGAGGTCAGGGCACACCCAGAGAGTCCAGGGTGAGACTTGGGCTGGAGGAAGGCAATATTAGAACGTCTGCTTATACTGTTATAAAACCTTGTTGAGTTTTATTTGACTTTACAAGCTATATGATGTTACCTCGGGAGGAGGTAAAAACTTGCTAACTGTCCCATATCGGGTGGTGCAGCCTCCCATGCCCCAGCTGACAGGGTGTGTGGGCACCAAGATCTGGCTGCCCCGCCCAAATGAAGCCAGGGCCACTGCGAGGGCCACAAGGGCAGAGGGGGGCTGTGCCCCCGCTGCGGCACAAACAAGGCTGAGAAAGAACAGACATTCAATCAGGCTGCAGGTCTGTGGGGTCCCATCAGACTCAGAACTTCAGCCACAAGCACAGTAACAAGGAGGAGGGTTCTTCAAAGCATGTGACTCTATGGAACCGGGATGTGGAGATGGGACGGGGCCGGCAGGCCCTCCTGGGATGGGACGTCCTGAGGAAGACTGCAGATGCCCCATATTGCCCAAAAGATGCCCCCCAATCTACCCACCACACCCTGGATGGGGCCCCATGACCCCAAGGGAGCCCCCTCTCCCAGAAAGGACTTTTCTCCTTCAGGCCAAAGATATGGGACCTGGAGAACAGGACCCATAAGACTCTGAAATTCAAGGAGTGGGCCAGCTTATTTTCCACAAATAAAACAAAACCAGAGATGGGAACACCAAGCAGTTCTGGTTTTCCTGACCCCCATTATCTCCACACCCCTAGCCTGCCCTGGGGCTCCGAGGTGCCCATCTTTGGGGAGACCCAGGTCCAAGGCCCCATCACCCTCCTGCCTCTTCTGCCTGATGAAACCGCGTCTCTGGATGGAGACCTCTGGCCATGCCTCCTGTGGGCAGCCTCACCAGAGAGCTTGCTGGGAGGGCCTGGGAGCACCAATCACCTTCCATCCTGGCCAGCCTGGACCACACTAAGCTGGATTTGATGCCTGGGTCTTCCACTTGCTGTGTGACTTTGGGTGCAGAGTTTAGCCTCTCTGAGCCCCAGCCTCTTTATCTGCAGGCTAGGACCCATAGGTTTGGCAGGAGGATTAAGAGAGCCAAGATGTGCCCAGCATTTGGCATAAGCTAAGGGCTCTGCTAAGGCTGAAAAGGCACCGGGAAGGCCCTTGGTTCACCTGGTCCCCTGGCATGGCCAGCACCCAGGCTCCACTCAAAAGGCCTAATTCTCCTACCCCCGACTCTGATGGGACAGAGCCCATGTGGGAACCAAGAACAGAAGAATGAGTCTGTGGGACCTTTCCTTCTGGGACAGCCGGCAGACAAGGCCGAGCTAGGCTGGCGAGCCCCTTCTCCCAGATCTTATGAAAATGAGACAAGGAGAAAGGTGGCCAGATGCCAGGATAGTTCCTACACTTGGGCGAGACCTTGGAGAGCCAATCCATGGCTGGGCCCAGGCCCCTCAGTAAGCAGACTGTGCCGCAGGCACCTCTCTATAGATCATAGTTACTACAAATGAAGCTGTGGTGATTTAACCTTGAGCGATCTTGAACCTGCCCAAGCCACCTGGGCAAAGCTCCCCAAGATCGCTGCCCGCTCACTGTGCCTGCGGCTGTCTGTTCTCTCTCCAGTCCAGCCAGAGGCTCCTCTGTCACCACGGCCCCTGGGACTCTGTGCCTGTGCCTCTGGACACCCCTCCTCTGGTTTCTGCACCTCCCAGCCCCTCCCCTACTGTCCACTCTAGCTCCTTTGGGAAGCCCTGAGGGGGCGCGTGTAGGCTTCTCCCCACTAGCCTCCTCCTACCCTAAGTCTTCCCATCTCAGGGCAAGGCTCATCCTTCCAGGCTCTCTCACAGAGCAGATCCATCCAGAAACATACCGGCTCCACCTTCCAAACTGGATCTAGGATGGGACCAGCCACTTCCCAGCCCCACCCAGCCCTGCCCCAGACTGATGAGAGCTGCCTCCCTCCACCTCAACTACCCCTCGCACCTTCTGCCCTCCTGTTCCCAGTTCATCTGCCACCTGGCAGTCAACCCTGGTCAGGTCCCACCCTTCTCTGCACAAGGCCTCCTGGGGTTCCCTGGGCCCTCAGACAAAAAGCGCCAGTCCTCACCAGGGGGCAGATCTCCTGCGACCTGCACTCCCTCACCCTGGCCTGTGCTCCACCCTCTGGCCCTGCTCTGCCCGGCCCCCAGGTCCTCTGCACTCAGGGCCTCACCATGGACACCATAGGGCTCTGCCTTCTCTCCCACGGGCCTCTCTCATCCATCACCTCTCCTTGGGTCTCCCCGGGTCACCCTTAAGGAAACAGCACCCCCAGCCGAAAACCTCCCCAGCCCTTGCTCCATGTCAGATGACTTGCTGTAAAGTCTCCACAAGGGCAGCTGTATCCCTCACCAGCTACGGGCCTGCACACGGTAATCTCATGGGATTTTACTGACTGAGAGTAGGCTCCCCTCCCTGGTCCTTCTGCCTCTAGGGTGAAGGGAACCCCGAGTGTGAGCCTTGCAAGGTCCAGCCTCGGTAAGGTAATGAAAGAGAGGACCATTAACCAGCTCTACCCAGGGTCGCAGTCATCCATCCACCCTCCCCCCATGAGGTGGGTACCACCACCAACACCAGTTGACAGAGGCTGGAGACAGGCTCAGAGAAGTTAAGCCATTTGCCCAAGGCCACTCAGATGGGGAAAGGTGACACCAGCATCTGAAACGCAGCCCAGGCTCCAGGCTACGGGAACAAGCCGCCTCATGGGGAGGTCTCCGGAAAGGGGGAGTGGGAGCAGGCTCCCGACAGCTCCAGGCTGCCATCCGATCCCCCAGCACGGACCCCCACGGGGAAGTAGGGGCCGAGGAGGTAGGACCGGGCCGCTGGCGATCGTGCCCTCCCCCTCTCCATGCAGCCCCGCCCGCCTCCGCCACTGCATTCCTGGGGCCGGGGAGGCCCGGGAGGCCCGGGAGGCGGCGGCGGCGTCGATGTGAAGCAGATGGCGGGCCAGGCCGGCCCCCGCCCCGGAGGCGGGGCTCGCAGCGGGGAGGGGTCTGCGCGCCTCGGGATCCGAGCTCGGAAACCCCGCGCGGCCCCTCACAGCCCCTTGTCTGCGGCGACCGCCCTGCCCCCGGACGCAGCCCCCCGGGCTCTGCGGCCCAGGGCGTCCCTACTGCACCCGCTAGGAGCCGGTGGCTGCCTCTCCAGGTTCCCGCTCGCCCGGCGCCCGCGACACGGGCCAAGGCACCCCACACACCAGCTTCTTGCCCCCGCGTGGAGATGCCCTTGACCTCGAAAGGGCCTCTTAACCGGACCACCAGGTCCTCCGACCCCTAAACCCACTCCTGGGTCCTGGCCTGCGCTCTTCGCCCTCTGCGCAGAGTCCTGGGCCTGCAGCCCTCAGGCAAGGCCTGTCCCCTTCTGTCCCACACGCTTTCCCAGCCCGCTCCTCGGGGCGCCCCACCTCGGCGCCGCCCCTCCCGCACCTGGTATCCCTACCCGGGAGGTCCACATCCTCCCGATGCCGGCGCCGGCGCAGGGCATTGTCCTTTCGATCCCTGCTTCTGGTCCACTCTGAGCGCAGGCTCCTCGATGCCGACCTCCGTTACCACCTTCCTCCCACCCGAGCCCGCTCTTTCTAAGACTGTTCTGTCTTTCCAAGTCTCGCCTGACTCAAGCCCTCCTCGGCTCCCTTCTTTCAGGAGCGCCGCTCCATCTCCCCTGGACCCTCACGGTCCCTCCGTTCCGACTCGAACCACACTCGTGTTCCTGGGCCCCTGCGCATGCCATGCCATGCCATGGGCTTGAAATGCCCTTCCTGACTTCTTATGGCCTTCACTGCCCGGCCCAAAGGTCCCTTTTTCTGGGTCTGAAATCTCGGATACCCTGTGTCAGCCCTCCGAGCACCCACTACCCTCCGTTCTCCCCTTGCTGTCTCCTCGTCCGGTGTATCCTCGGACGCACCGTCGTGGCCCGGCGCCCGAGCTCGGCCTGGAGCGGAGCCGGTGTCGGCGAGGCCCGCCCGAGGGGCCCGCGCGTTTGGCGCAGGGAGGTCCCGGGCGCCCCCTTCCCCCGGCCCCGGGCGTCCCCTTCGGCTCCCTTCCCCAGCCCAGCCGGCTCCTACCCGGGCGCGCGGCACACGTTGCGGCCGCGCGGGCTCAGCTCCTGGGGCGCCGCGGGGCCGGGCAACAGCCAGAGCAGCAGTAGCAGCGGCGGCGGCGGCAGCAACCGCGGCGGTGGCCCCCCGGCTCCCCGGCGCCGCGCCGGCCCGGCCCCCCGGGGCCCTGCGCCCTCCATGCGGCGCGGGGCAGGCGCGGGGCGGGCGCGGGTGCGGCCGCAAGCGAGAGCGGCCGGAAGCGGAGTGCGCGGCCGGGCGGGGGGCGGCAGGAGGGGCGCCGGGCCGGGCAGGAAATTCCACATCGGCTCCCTGATCCCGGGCCAGCCGCGGCCGGCCAGGCGGCAGCGCCCGCCCCGCGCGCCAGACCCCACCCTCCGGCCGCGCCGCCGCCCCTCCGCGCGGCCCCCGCCCCCACGCGGCCGCGCGCAGACTTGGGGGCAAACTTAGAAGGGGCCCGCCCGGGGAATCCCCGACCGCTGCTCCTGTCCCTCCCCTCCGCAGACACCCACCCCAGAAGCGGCCCCTGCGCACTCCCTGTGAGGCCAGGCCGGGGACGGAAAGGGGGTGGGGACGAGGCGCGACGCACCGAAGACCCCCGGGCAGCAGCGCCTCAATATGGCCAGGTCAAGGTCGCAAACAGGCCTCTGCCCACCTCCACCCTCCAGAGGCCTGCCTAGTACCCGACTGTGCCATCAGTGCAATCAGAGTCTGCAGCGACAGCGGGCCGGATGCTCGAGGCCTATAGGTGGACTTGGTCTGGACCAGAGGCCTGAGCAATAGGTTGGGGGGGGGCGTAGGGTCTGACTGGAGAGTAGAATGGCACCCCTGCGGGCTCCGTTGAGAGAATGTGGAGGTAAAGACAGGTCGGGGAGACTGAGGGAGGTGGTAGGACCACCCTGGGATTGAGACCCTACAGCCCTTGTCAAGGTGTGAAAGGCTGAAGGCCTGGCAGAGGGATTCCGTTTGAGGAGGTCACCAAAGGGAAAGTCCAGAAGATGGAGTCACGGCTGGAGGCATGGGAGCTACTGCATCAGGAGGGTGGGTGGCAGCACAAAGCAGAGCAGGCGCAGCAATGAAGGGGACAGGGAGGAGGAGGAGGAACCCCAGGCCACGAAGCAGAGGGGAAGCAGGGAGGGCAGGTGAGCTGGGGGATGGAACAGAAAGCCAGGGGGTGGAACAGAAAGCCGGCAGCTGGGTCCCAGCAGCGATGAGCTGGGCTTCTGAGGTCTTGAGAGTTGGAGGAAGGGCCTGGGCAGGGAGAGGCACCTGCCTTCTCCCAGGGAGCAGGCTGCATGCAGACCCCCGGGGGGATGGTGGTGTTCTGCCTCAGGTACCTGGATGGTCCATCTGGGAAGGTGGAATAAGGGCCACCAAAAGGTCCAAGGCAGTGGGCACCATCAGGCTGGAAGAAAGTGGGCTGGGGATGATCAGGGTAGGGGGCTTCCGTCATTAGTCCCCCCCACCGAGACTTACTGGTCCAGGAAGGAGTCAGCAGTTGGGGAAGGTGGCCGGGGAAGCTGCACCCATGCGGTCACGAATGCAAACACTTCTGTAGGACAAGTAAACAGGCCAAGCAGTTCTTGGCAGTTCCACCTGGGCATGGCCCTGATCAAAGCAGTGCCCTCCCTGTGCAGGGGCCCCTCCCACAGAACCCCCATCTGCTGCCACAAAAGCCAGCAGAGGTCCATGTGGCTGCACTGTCCACCCAGCCGTCGGCTTTAGAATTGCTTGCCTAAGCTGGCAGGTACATGCACAAACCCCATCACCTCCCCCCGCCAGCTGCCTCTGGCCCCAAATCCTCAGCTCTTTGAAGGGCACCACCAAGACTTCCTGATGCTAAATGTCTATCCATCCCCGTCCATGAGCCACCCATGTCTGGCTGCTCCCACTGCCCACGGGACAAAACTGTCTCTAGCCTTGTCTCAGACCCAGAACCCCCTGCACCTGTCCCATCACAGCTGACCCCCACTTGCCAACAATTCAGGTGTTGAGGGGCAGGCCCAAGTCTGTATCCCTGGTCTGGTGCCAGGTGAACACCAGGATGAGGAGGCTGTGGTTTCATGGGTACCCACGTGACTGACCAGCACGAAGGCAAACTGGGAGCCAGGAGTCTAGGCTGACCCGTTCTAGCCAGGATGGCTTCCAGGAGGAGGACTTTGCGGAGGTCTGAGCCATGAGGGAAGGTTGAGTGCAGGGCCTGAGAGCCTGCCATGCCGGCGAGGCTACTGCCCAGGCCCAGGGCAGGAGCTGCTGGTGGTGGGCAAATGCCAGGCTGGACAGAGGTAGGGCCAGGTGCTACTCGGCCCCTTCCAGGTTTGTGTCTATCCCACCCCATGCTCTGTGGGGCTAACAGATCCTCCCCTCCTCCCCTGCAGACCAGAGATCTCTTGCAAAGCTGTGCCTTGGTGATTTGGGGTGAGATGGTACCATCAAGCTCAGACACACTGGGGGTGGAGGGGGCAGGTCCTCCTCCTCCCCAAGAACCTCTGGGGACCGCAGGAACTGCTACCCTGGCCTGTAGGGTGGTGGCAGAGACAGGAAGTGCTGGGTCTCTACTCTGAGCTCACATCCTCACACCTCAACCTTGGGGGCAGGGGATGAACTGGTGAAGTATCCACCCTGTCCCATTGGAAGGGCCACGAGGATCAACCCTGGGTTGCACTTGAAATGTAAGTGCATAAACTCACGTAAGATTAGGGAACAGAGTACCTGGACCCCGAGGCAGCAGTCACCTGCATGGCAACAGCCTCACCCTCACACCACCGGAGTCCAGAGCGGTGCCCTTCCTCCCTCCTCCCACCAAGCGGCGCACGCCGCCCCTCTGCCCCCTTCCATGACCAGGCACCAGCAGCAGGCCCTGGGTGAGGCAGGGCAGAGAAGATGGAGCCTCCCAGAGAGGGGAGCCCTGGGGCTTCATCCCCGCGCTCCATCACGGGCCTGGGGGCCTGCAGGGTAGGAGGACTTGGCGGGAGGGGGTGGAAGCCTGGTGTCCCACCTGTAGGAACTGCAGGAATGCCATTCCCCTGCCCCCTCTCCTTAGATGGGCAGGGGCAGGGGACAGGCCCAGGCCTGGACAGGGCTCTCATGATGCCGCCTCCCAGGTGCCAGGCTTCCCTTGGGGCTGAGATGGCCACCTGGGGCCAGATGGAAGTTGAGAAGAGGTCCTCATCAGGGAATATGGCGAAGGAGGCGGGCAACCACCTGTCACCAGACTGGGGCAGGTACTGTGGTGACACCCTTCTAGCCTTGGGGTGGACTCTCAGACTCCCACCCCCCCCCCAGCGGCCCTGACCTGGGCTGCAGCCCTGGACAGGTCACGAAAGGAAGCGAGGCCGGGGCCAAAGGAAAACAGTGCACACCTCGTAGAACATGATTTATTTCATTTATTGACAACATGGGGTCAGAAAAGCCTGGCTCATCTTTTCATCACTAGAACTGGCCTCAGGCCAGTACCCCATCTTTGCTCCCCTGGGCCCCTGGGAGCACAGACCCTCGGGGCCTCAGCGGCTGCGCGAGTGATGGGCCCTCCCACCCCTCCCTGCCCACAGAAGGGGCGAAATGCGCCCCGGCCCCTCGCCGGGTGCCAGCCCCCAGGTCCCTTGGGAGAGAGGCACCTTCTCAAACCAGAAGGGACCAGAAGCAGGGGCCGTGGAGGCCAGGACGGCTGGTGGATGTGTCCTGTCCCGGCTGAGGGAGGGGAGGGCCTGGGGACTCCCTCAGAGGCTGCGGATCTCCCGTCCCAAAGGCTTCCCACTGCAGGGTGATCCACAGCCAGACCTGCAGAGCCGAGAAAACACCACCCACCTGCCAGGGCGGGTACGAAGGCTGAGTAAGGCAGGGTGAGGGAGCCGCAGCCCTGGGTTTGCTGCCATCCCCCCACGGGTGGGCCCCTAGTCCTCGCTGGAGTTGTCGAACTCCTCCCAGTCAGACACACTCATCACCTCGGAGGCGAAGTCCGGGTCGGCCTGGCTGCGGTCAGGGGTCCCTCGGGGCGGCTCAAGGAGCAGGGAACGCGGCAGGGTGAGCACGCAGGCCGCCAGCCCCGAGATAGAGTTGTCCAGCTGGGGCCCCTCCTCCCAGCAGTCCTTCTCCACATCATAGATGTGCACGTAGCCCGTGCGGCTGCCCCGGTTGTGCGAGCGGCCACCCAGCACATAGATCCTGTTGTCCAGCACGGCGATGCCGGGCTCCCCATGCCCCGCCGGGAGCGGGCAGACAGACGACCACTGCCCGGTCGTGCAGCTGTAGCAGGCCACCTGCAAGGCAAGCCAGAGTAATGCCGGGTGCCTTTGGGCCGGCCCCGGATGCTCGTGAAGGTGAGGGCAAACGGCCCCAAGAAGGGTTTGGGCCAGGTCAAAACCGAGGCCCCCCACCCCCAGGCACGGGGGTGTCTCCTAGTTTGCCTGCCAATATTTCCCACTGGGGTGCCAGCCCACTCCCCTCCACCCCTAAGGCTGAAGTCTCAGACTCGGCACCCGGGCTGGAGAGTGCTGCGGATAAAGTAAGGAAGTGGGTGCCCGCTAACGATGACCACCAACATTCTCTTCAACGTTACCCCACATGGTAAACAAATACACGGGGAAACGTTCACCCTACCAGTAACCCAAGAAACGCAAAATGAAACGTCAGGGACAAACTGGCAGCTGGGGTAAGAAAAGGCACAAAGCCCAAGCTGGTGAAGGTATAGTGAAGCTGTCCTACTGTGCATCTATCTGACCAGCCAGGAGAGCACTGCGCAGTTAGCCAGCACCACACAGATGCTACCCTCAGACTCCATGGTCATGGCCTGTGGTTCTGCAGCTGCAGCGGCAGGAACGTCAACAAAGGAGCTCCTGGTGTTTCATGTGGTCCAAGGGACTCTGCAGATACACTAGGGCCTGAACATCGTGGTTTTCCTGGACTTTTGGGGTGGACCCACCTCATCACACAGACCTTGAGAGCAGAAGGGAAGGTCTGACGGGAGCAGAAGGGGACAAGCTGGGATGCTGGCTTGGAAGAGGAGGGGCCTAAGACGGGACGTGGAGGCTTCTAGATGCTGAGAAGGGCTTCAGCCAACAGCCGGCAAGCAATTGTGACCCGAGTTCTGCAACTACAAGGCACTGAATTCTGCGGACAACAAGTGAGCAGGACACAGACTCTCTCAGGTCTCCACAAAGGGAAGACCCGGTGGCCCCTGGCTTTTCACCGGCTGAGACCTACAGACGTGGAACTGTTGTTCCAGTTGCTCAGTCTGTGGTGACCTGTGACAGCAGCAACAGAAAACCAGACGCTTAAAGGCCAGTGGTTCTCCACACTGGAGGCCCCTTCCGGGAGCTCCCAACTAGGCAGGGCTGAGTTCTCTCATAGAGTGGTTCTTTGCAGTGAACCTAAGGCTGCGCTACAAAACAGTCTATTAAAAGGAGAAAGCCCCACCTGACAATTACTTCCTCGCCAGCGACAACTGGAAGGGACAGGAACACCGCCATGTGCGGGCAGCCCCGCCGCTCACCTGGTGCACATCCCGCCTGTAGCCGGCATCGTTGTTGCTGCCCCCGACCACGTACAGCTTGTCCAGGAGGGTGGCCATGCCGTGCCAGGCCCGCCGCACAGGACCGTCGGCCAGAGGACGCCAGCTATCGCTGCCTGGGTCATAGCAGTGGGTCTCCTTCAGGTAGTCCTCCCCGCGGCGGCCGCAGGTGATGTACATCTTCCCCTGAAGCGTGGCGCCCGCGTGCGCGTACACCTACGCAGCCGAGGGGAGAGGGTGGTGGGGACGGCGCCGGGGCCTGCCCAGCATCGCCCCGCAGTGGCCCCTCGCCTCGCGGCTCTGCCCCCAGACACCCATCACCCAGTGGAGCCCTCCCTCTGGGGTGATTCCAGGACCCAAAGATGATGCTGAGTTTCTGTAAGGGAGGAAGAGAATCTGCCCCCTGCACAGGGGAACCCACAGGGCACCAAAGCATTGTCCTCAGAGACCCTTGGTCGCCCCCGCCCTCCCCACTCCCAGCGCTACCTAATCCTCCAGCCTGTGGACCCCGCTTTTGAAATCTGCTTATTTGCAAAACAATCAAACAAACAAACAAAAACAATACGTGGAGAGTACAAAAGTGAGATGCAAACTCTAAGAAAAATCTTGGGAAAAAGAATAGAGTTCCCAGAGTTCCCATGGTGGCGCAGCAGAAATGAATCTGACCATGAAGTTGCTGGTTCGCTCCCTGGCCTCACTCAGTGGGTTAAGGATCTGGCATTGCTGTGAGCTGTGGTAAAGGTCACAGACGAGGCTTGCATCCCGTGTTGCTGTGTCTGTGGTGCAGGCCGGCAGCTGTAGCTCCGATTTGTTCCCTAGCCTGGAAATCTCCATGTGCCTTGGGTGCGGCCTTAAAAAAAGAGCAAAACCAAACCAAAAAAAGAAAAAAAAAAGAACAGAATTCCCTTGTCACTGCTGTGCTGTGGCTCAGGTTCCATCACTGGCTCGGGGACTTCCACATGCTGCAGGCAAAGCCAAAAATAAAAAAAAGAACAATCTTGAGTGATGGGTGGGGGGGAAATACACCCCTGCCCGCAGCACCCCAGGGGCACGTCCTCACTGCCCAGCTGGCCCCCCAGTCTCCTCTCACAGCCCACAAGGCCCTCCTGCTGGGTGTGTGCCCTGCGGGGAGAGGGCCCCACAGGGCACAGAGGATCTGGTCGATGACACCCAGGCTGTGGGAAACATGGCCAGGGGCTGGTGAGGGGGATGGGGTGTGAGGAAGGGGACAGAGCAGTGGCAGGACACCCATCCGTGGTGGGGATCTGGGAAGGTGGTTTTCTCAATTAAAGTCTCCATCCTGAAGTCTGTGTACACTCACATGTACATATAAGAAATTATACAGCCCCACCCTCCCTCCCCGCATCCTTCACCCTGATGCCCCAGGGTCACAGCCTGTGCCCCTCAGCACACCACAGCCTTGCAGCACTTCACTCAGCACGTCACAGGATGCTGACCCTGACACTCAAGACGTGGGCATTCCATCTCCACAAGGGACCCTCAGGTTGTAGCCACACCCACTTCCCTCCCCCATGCCATCATTTCCAGAGGGTTAAGTGAGTGGTGTCCTGGATCATAGCCTCTGTGACCTGCTCACTGGCACGGGCGTGGTACCCCGAGTTCCCTCCCTGTCACACCGTGTACCTGCCAGCTGGGTGAGTCCCTCACCCACGGAAGGACGTCTGATTGGTTTCCAGTTTCTGTTACAATAAAAATCTGCTCTAATATCTGTGCTCAGAGAAGTTTTTGTTTCCCTGGGGTAAATGCCCAGGATGGCACATGGCAGTTGGAAATTCACTTCTAAAGGTGCTGCCAGACTCTCCCAGCGTAGCCACACCACTCACATGCCACCAGCACCCTATGGGCCACCTAGGTTCTTGGCGGCCCTGCCAGCATTCAGTTCAGGCACGTTTTTTTTTCACTTCAGCAGTTCCCATGGCCAGTTTCTCCCAGCAGCTCTTGAAGCTGCACCCCCTAGCGGCCGGTGCGCTGCTGCTGCTGCTGTCAGTGCCTTGGCCGCGTCCTCCCCACGGAAACGGCTCGTCTTGAGAGTTTTTAGTACACATTAGATCCTAGCCCTTTGTCAGCTATTGCTTTGCAAATATTTCTCCCACACTGCAGCTCCCTTCATCCTCTTACTGGTATTTTTCAGGCCGAAAGCCTGCAATTTTGAAGAAGTCCAATTTGTCATTTTTCTCTTTAGGCTTGTGCACCGGGGGGTGAGACAAGTCTAAGTACTCACTGCCTCACCCTGGATGGCAAATATTTTCTTCTCTATTTCCCTCAATGCCACATAGTTTCAGATTTTACGGAAGTCTGGAAGCCACTCTGAGTTAATTTTTGTACAAGGTGTGAGACTTGGGTCGACACTTTTTTTTTTCTTATTTTTTGTTTTTTAGGGCAACATTCGAGGCATATGGAGGTTCCCATGCTAGGGGTTGACTCGAAGCTCCAGCTGCCAGCCTACACCATAGCTCACGGCAACACCAGATCCATAACCCACTGAGCAAGGCCAGGGATCGAAACTACGTCCTCATGGATGCCAGTCAGGTTCGTTACTGCTGAGCCACAATGGCAACTCTCTAGATGTCCGTTCTCTTGCCTGCAGACATCCAGTAGCTCCAGTACTGTCCGCTGAAAGGTAACCCTTCTTCCATTCACCTGCTGCTGCATCTCTGTCAGAACTCAGCTGGCATGTTCGTGTGGGTCTCTCAGGTTCTCCTTTCAGTTCCTCAGACCTCTGTGTCTACTCCGCTGATACCACAGTCTTAATTAGTGTGTCTGGCATGTCTGCAGCAGTCTGAAGCCAGGTGCACGGAGCCTTCCTGCTTTATTCTTTTCTTTGGCCACGGCTAGCATCTGCTTGATGTGGGATCTCAGTTCCCAGAACAGGGATTGAACCTGGGCTACCTTGGTGAAAGCGCCGAGTAACAACCCCCAGACCTCCAGGGAACTCTGCTTTATTGTTCTTCATAGCTATCCGAGGTATTCCAGATCCTCTGCCTTTCCATGTAAGTTCAAAAATCTCATCTACATCTATGAAAACTCTGTGATTTTCATAAGGATTGAGTTAAACACTGTATATCAAGTTGGGTAGAACTAGCATCTTTGAGTCTTCCAATCCATAAACATAGTTATGTTTCTCCATTTTTTTTTTCCTTTAAGGGCCGCACTCGAAGCATATGGAAGTTCTTAGGCTAGGGGTCAAATTGGAGCTACAGCCTCAGCAACAAATACGCCACAGCCACAGCAACACAGGATTCAAGCTTTGTCTTAGACCTACACCATGGTTCACAAGAATGCCAGATCCTTAACCCACTAAGCAAGGCCAGGGATCGAACCTGTATCCTCATGGATCCTAGTTGGGTTCATTAACCGCTGAGCCACGAAGGGAACTCCTAGAAGTGTGTATCTATTAATCCCAAACTCCTACTTTATCCATCCCTCCTTTACCCCTTTGATAATTACAAGTCTGTCTGTGAGTCTGTCTCTGTTTTGCAAATAAGTTCATTTGTATCATTTTTCATTAGATTCCACATACAAGTGATATCATACGGTATCTGACTTAGTGCACTTAGTAATCTCTAGGTACAGTCATGTTGCTGCAAAAGGCATAATTTCACTTTTTAAGGCTGAGTCATATTCCATTGTATATATGTATACATTTTTTTATCCATTCTTCTGTGGACAGACACTTAGGTTGCTTCCATGTCTTGGCTATTGTAAATACTGCTGCAATGAACACTGGGGTGAATGTATCTTTTTGAATTAGATGTTGTATCTTTTCAAGATGCACGCCCAGGAATGGGACTGTTGGATCATATGGCAACTCTGTTGTTAAGTTTTTTGTTTTTGTTTTTTTGCCTTTTTGTCTTTATGTAGAGCCACACCGGCGGCGGCGGCATATGGAGGTTCCCAGGCTAGGGTTCTTAGTCGGATTCGTTAACCACTGAGCCACAAAGGGAACTCCTGTTGTTAGTTTTTTGAGGAACCTCCATACTGTTCTCTATAATGACTGCACTGATTTATGTTTTTTTGTTTTTTTCTTGCCTTATCTAGGGCCGCACCCGCAGCATATGGAGGTTCCCAGGCTAGGGGTCTAACAGGAGCTATAGCTGCCGGCCTTCGCCACAGCCACAGCAACGTGGGATCCGAGCCGTGTCTGCAACCTACACCACGGCTCACGGCAACGCCAGATCCTTAACCCACTGAGCGATGCCAGGGATCGAACCTGCAACCTCATGGTTCTTAGTCGGATTCATTAACCACTGAGCCACGATAGGAACTCCCTGACTGCATCAATTTACATTCCCACAAACAGTGTATTGGGGTTCCCTTTTCTCCACACTCCCTCCAGCATTTATTTTTCAGCTGCACCCACAACATGTGGAAATTCCTAGGCCAGGGATTGAACCCACGCCACAGCACTGGCAATGCCAGATCCTTAACCCACTGCGCCACCAGGGAACTCCCTCACTCTTTTTTCTTTCTTTTTCTCTCTTTTTTTTTTGCCTTTTGTCATTTTAGGGCCGCACCCATGGCATATGGAGGTTCCCAGGCTAGGGGTCTAATCGGAGCTGTAGCCACTGGCCTACACCGCAGCCACAGCAACGCCGGATCGTTAACCCACTGAGCAAGGCCAGGGATCGAACCCACAACCTCATGGTTCCTAGTCGGATTCGTTAACCACTGCACCATGACAGGAACTCCCTTATTCTTGATATTTTAAGTTGTGTCTTCTTTTCCTTCTTCATCAGGCTTCCTAGACATTTGTCAGTTTTATTGATCTTCTGAAAGAACCAGCTGTTTCACTAATTTTCCTCTATTGTTTTCCTGCTTTTAACGTCATTAATTTCTGTCCTGGTATTTACTATTTTTTCTGATTCCTTTGGGTTTATTTTGCTCTCTTCTTTTTCTGATTCTTTAGGTAGGAGCTTAGGTTACCTTTTTTTTTGTTTGTTTGTTTGTTTGGTTTTTAGGGCCACACCTGAGGCATATAGAGGTTCCCTGGCTAGGGACTGAATTGGAGCTGTCGCTGCTGGCCTATACCACAGCCACAGCAACACAAGATCCCAGCTACGTTTCTGACCTACACCGCAGCTCATGGCAACGCTGGATCCTTAACCCACTGAGCGAGGCCAGGGATTGAACCTGCGTCCTCATGGATGCTAGCCAGATTTGTTAACTGTTGAGTCATGACAGGAACTCCTTGAATTTTTTTTTTCCCTTTCCTAAGGTATACTTCTAGTGCTATAAATTTCCCTTTAGCTGGGGTGCTACAAAATCTAACAATCTAATTTTTTCATTTTCATTCTGATCAAAGTATTTTCATTATTCCCCTTTGACCCACGGGTTATTTAGAAATGTACTGTTCAGATTCCGATTGTTTAGATTTTCCTGTTAACTTTCTGCTGGTAGTTTCTCTCTCTCTCTCTCTCTTTTTTTTTTTGGTCGAACCCTCGGCAGGCAGAAATTCCCAGACTAGGGATTGAACCCACACCACAGCAGCAACCCAAGTGACAATGACGGATCCTTAACCTGCTGCACCACAAGGGAACTCCTACTGCTGGTTTCTAGCTGGAGTCCATTTTGGTCAGAGAACACACTGTATGATTTCAACTTTCATACACTTGTTGAAGTTTGTTTCTGGCTGTTGGCCTCTTTGGTTCCAAGGCTGAGACACACAAGGCAAAAAGAAAACGCAGGAGACGAATTACCGCATGGTGCTATTCCTCAGGGCCGCAGACCCCTAGCTGGTCTGCCTTCTCCCAACATTTCTGCATCTGAAGTTTGTCCGGAGTTCTAGGTTGTACTGAGCAGGAAGAACTAGGAAGAACATATCTATCCACCTTCCTGGAGGTACAAATTCCCTGGGGATGCTTTTAAGTGAGCAGAGAAGGACTCCCGCAGAGGCCTCCACCTCTCCTCTGGAAGCACAGGAAGGCAGCGCTCAGTGCTGGGCCTCCAGAGGAGAGTCAGAGACCAGAGGACTCTGCTGCTGCTGGGGCAGCGAGCTCTCGTTCCCTGGGTGCCCATCAGTTCCTAACCAGTTCCTAATGGTGCCCCCAGGGTGAGCCGCCGAGGCAGGTAGGAGTGTGGGTTCTGAGCCGGCCGCTTGAGCCCACCCAGCCACTGTCCCTGCAGACACTCTGAAGACCTCCTGGAGCAGCTGCACACCTCCTTCCCAGGCCTGGGGGCCTGTTCCTGAGCCGGCTGCAGCCAGATGCCTGGCCGGCCCCGGCCTAAACTGACCCCCAGAGCCTGCCTCCCGAGATGTGCACAGTATCTCATACCTATCTGCTCCACGTGGAGCCCTTCCTCTTCTTGTTCACTCCCGAACCCCCCTGTCCTCAAGGGGAATGGCCCAGCCACGCACCCTGGTGCTCACGTTGGTAGCATCTCTCATTCCTAACATCCGGCCAGTCTGGTCCATGTACCTTCAAACCACACCCTCCTTCCCCACAACACAGTCGCCACTGCCTCTGCCTAGATCACCCCCAGTCATGCCCCATTCCCCTCTCCATGTGCGCCCCTTCTCAGAAGAAAAGGTGAAGGCTGGTCCAGCCCAGAAGGTCCTTCTTGCCTCTCCCAGCAGCTGCCCATCTCCAGTGGACCAGGTCTCACCATCAGCTCCTCGGACGGACCCTCCCCAACCAGCCCACTGAGGTCTGACCTGCCAGAGCCCCTCCCCAAGCACTGCTCAGCTCAGCCTTCAAATCCCTCCACCAGCACTCACTTTACTCATCTGTTTAGGGGTTAACAATGGCCTCTCCTGCGAGGCTGCAAACCCCATGGGGGACGCTGGTCACTTTCTGTCACCACTGGATCCCCAGGACTTGATATGCAGTAGGTGCTTAATAAATAGCCACTGAAGGAACGAATAGATGAAAAAAGGAAGGAAGGAAGGAATTGGGACACAAGGGAGAAGCTGGCTGAAGGCCAAGGCTGCCCCTCTGTGGCCACACTGAGAAGTGCAGCCTCCCCACTTCCCAGACAGGGAGTCCCTGGAGCCCCCCTCCCACCCACCCACTCTCTCTAGGATAGAACTCCAGGTCCTCCAAGTCCACCAGGTCTCAAGGACACCTGGGCTTTCCCAAGAGAAATCTACCCTCTTCTCCTGAACAGGTAGAAAGCACCCTTAGAGGGCCTTCCTCCCCAGAGGCAGATCATTCTCCCTTCCTGGGAGGAACCACCAGGGGGTCCTCTGGCCTCTTTGGGGGGCTGGGGGGCTGCGGAGAGGATCTGGACCCATCAGGGAGAGCCCTGAGATATCAGAGTCTGAGGCCATGGGCCTGGGGATGGGTGAAAGATGGGGGTGGGAGGTTCAGTGTGTGGGAGGAGGATCAGGGGGTCAGGAGTTCCTGCCAAGGCCCAGGGCCAGTGCAGCAGAGCAGGTGCTACAAGAAGCAGTGCCAGCCCACATGGGCACAAACCCTACGCATAAAGGCTGGGAACGAGGATGCACACATGGGACCAGCAAGTCCCCTCCTTGGCCTGGGGTCCGTGTCAGGTTTGGGGCTAGGGTCCCAGACAAGTGTACAGGGTGGTGAAAGCTTTGTCTTTGCACAATAAACATATTTTTCCTCCTCAAGCTGGAAAAAAACCAAGCTATTGTGTAGGAGGCACTTGATTGAAACATATATATATAACTTCTACAGTGTTTCTAGCTCCAGGCCTGTGGGGTAGGTCTGATGCCACAGGGCCCCGCCTCTCAGCATCCCTCCAGTTTAACATCAGTGGATGCATCTCAGCAGAGCTGAGTGACAGACAGGGGAAATATTCTGTCCACACTTGACTGCAGGTGTAAAGCAGCTGAGTGGAGCCAAGGTACAGGATCACAGTGGGGGTGGAACTCTGGGGAAGGGGTCTCTCCTAGGTGTCTGGCTCAACCTCAGGGGTCCCGTACCCCAACCTAAAAGCAGAGTCTGTGGGGGTGTGGACCCCAATCCCTGGGCTGGGTTTGCTGGCAGAGCCTCCCGATTACTCTGCACGGCCTGGGAAGGAATGGAGGAGAAGAACCCTCTTGGAGGGGCTTCCTTACCTCCCTCTTGAGCGGGGCCACATAGGCCCAGGAGTTGGTGGCGGGGTCGTAGCGCTCCACAGCACTCAGGTCATTATGGTAGTCGCGGCCAGCCACCGCATAGATGTACTTCCCCACGACACACACGCAGAGGTCAGCGTGCTCCTGCTGCAGGGACTGGATCTGGAACCAGCGGTTGTGCCTCGGGTCGTACCTTGTGGGGACACGGGACAGACGACACTGACCACGAGAGTCGGCCAGCAGACCCCTTAGCTGCCCCAAAAGCAGCACACACACCCCACAGCCATGCCTCCTACCATGGCCATGACCAGCGCAAGTGTGTCCCCAGCACCCGGCCTAGAGGGTGGGGCCAGGAGCCTCCTGGATTTCTGCCAAGGGCCAGGCTCTTCCGGTGCAAGATCGTGGGTGGCTTCTAGACCCCGCACGTCTGCCCCAAGCTGCCCAACAGCTGTTCCTACAGCCACCTCCACCCACTAGTCTAACCTCAAGGTCCCCATGACCCCACTGTCAATCCTGAGGCCCCCAACTGTGGCCTTGACTGGACAGGCACAAAAGTACTTCGTCAGGCTGGTCCACCAGGCTCCCATCTCAGCCCCCTTCGTCACGTCCTGTGAATCCTGTGTGCAGCGTTTGGTCTCCCCAGCTGGAGGAGCAGACACTATCCTACTGGCTGAGGGCACCTCCGTAAAAGTGGCCGGAGCAGCGCTGCTGGGCCAAGGGCCGTCTTCAGAGCAGGGTGGGGTATGGGGAGGGAGCCCCCGCTGCTGAGCCTAGCACTGCCACCGAAGCTCGCTCTCCTGACATTGGGCCATCTCCACGTCCCTTTCAGGTCACAGTCCTGCTGTCTCCTTTCCGCATCAACTTTGGTAAAAAAGTCCAACCCCCCAGGCAGCAGCTCCCTTCTGCACCCCTGCAGGAGTTGCCCCAGCCCCACCCTCCTGCTTCCGAGGGCTTCACCTTCTCAGCCCAGGTGTGTCCAGGGCCCCGTGACCGCCCTGTGCTCTCTCCTCACACTGCTGATAGCTCCTAGTCCTTCCAGCTGGTTGCCCAGCCATCATAAATGGAACCCTGCGCTCCCTCTTTCTATCTGGCCTTGTGCTCACCAGCTGAGCCCCAAATCCTCATATCTGAGCCCAGTGGCTGTGGCCCTTCAAAGCCCAGGCCCAGCCCTCACCCCATGCTGGCCGCTTCCCCTTCCCTGTCCCCAAGGCAGGAGCACTGTGTGAGTGGACACAGGTGACCACAGAGCCTGGAGCTAGGACCTGTGAGCCTGAGGCCCAAGCCCTCTTCTCCGATTGTGTCGAGCCCCTCCTGGGCTTGCACCCCACCAGCCCCTGAGCACCTGCTTTGGGAGCCCCCTTGCACAATGGCCCCCGCACACGCACAGACTCTTTCTGGTGTTTTACTTCTCTGCAGTAAGACCTTCCAAAGAGGACCGTTCTCTGCCCCCATGCCAGATGCTCCTCATTTCAGCCTTTGCCCCAAATGCAAGTTAGACACACAATGGCCGCTTCTTCCCGCTGCAGCCCCCCTGCCAGCAGGTGCCCAGGAAACAGGCCCACGGGATAGAAAGGATGCATATTTGCCACACAGACCCGAGCCTGAGTGCCGCAGCAGGGACGAAGCACATGATGAGGTCTTTAGAGGACTGATCCTCCTGTCTGTTCCCAGACCTCCACGGAACCCCTGGCTCAGGGTGGATCATGCTGTCTGCTCACGGACTTGAAGGAGGAGTAAGGCCACTGGCAGTGAAATCCTTCCTTCACTCTACAAACGCCACCGGCCGCCAGCGTGGATGGGCATAGGGGAGACCCGAGGCAAGGGCCCCCTTTCCATGTAGGCTGGGAAACAGGCTAAAGGGAGCAGAGTGGCAAGTGTTCCACTTAAGGGCAGGTGCTGCAGAGGGACGACATGGGGACAGAATACAGCCACGGAGCCTGAGAAGGCAGAAGTCCAGCTGCGCAGCGTCTCTTCTGGCCCATTTCCACCAGTGAGACAAGACCCTCCAGACATGCCTCTGGCCTCATAGCTCCCTGGGCTGAGTTCACATGGATTCATGGTTTGAGATTTGGGGCAACACAAACACACAAGCACAAACACACCCCAGATGCCACACATCAATAATTTAGACATAACCACAGTTCTGCTCATTCCTTATCTCCACACTGTGCTCTGCATCTCACATTTTCCTCCCTGTTGGTTTAATTGTTCACTTTGTCAGAATTAAGTCCTCAAGTAATTTCTTCTAATAAAGATAATCTTAATTATCACATATAAAGATGTAAAACCTTTAGTCACTTTCACATAGACTCTGGACCATCCTACTGCAAACTCAGAAGAGAAATCTAGAATTGGCCGAAGAATGTTCTGAGGTCCTTACGGAACTAAGTCATCACTCTTGTGAGTTTCCATGACTTAGGCCTTTGATGATTATTGCTACAGTCCATTACAATTAAAAACATTTTCTAAAATATACTCTAAAATATTCATAGTTGAAGTTCCTACTGTGGCACAGAGGGATCGGCAGTGTCTCTGCAGTGCCAGGACACAGGTTTGATCCCGGCCCAGAAGAGTGGGTTAAGAATCTAGTGTCGGTCTCAGCTGCGGCTCGGATCTGAATCCTGGTCCAGGAATGCCATATGTCGAATACGTGGGGTGGCCAAAAAATAAATTACTTAAAAAAAATAATCGTCATGAAATTGCCTCAGGACAGAAAGAAGTTCTCCTAAGCAGGGCCGGGGCACATGGCACTGGGGGTGCGCGTGTCCAGCAGCCCATAGAGCTGCTGCTGGGGACATGTGGCAAAGCCACATGGGCCACACAGAAGTGATCGAAGGAAGGAAAGACAAACGTGGGAGCTCGGGGCAGAAACAGTATGTTCCGAGAGAGCTCTGACCAATGCTTTAAGACACAACCTGGCAAGTTTTGAACTCTTCAAAATGCTCATTTACTGCAAAATCTCATCATCTTATATGCTGACGGCCTGAAGATTCTGAGGGTGGTGAACTCTGAGAGGGCAAAGGGCAGAGAACCAAACTCTTAACTCAAACCAAGATCCACCTGGCAGCGTTAAGGGTCCGCCAGGAGGTTAACGGAACTTGCTCTGCAGAGATGAGACCTGGGGCCTCCCCACCACATCACCAGCCGCTCTGCACCCCCCGCCCGGCAGGTCCCACCAACCCCACCTGCCACAGAGACCCCACCTCTGCCTGGAGTCTGAGGCTATGGATGTCGATCACAGAGGATGACACCAGCACTTCCCAGGGTTCGGCTTGGTTCTCGCAGCACACGTTCACCACAGGGAAACACATCAGTCTTAAGTGAGATGGGCATCAACAGCATAGGATGGGACAGGCCCTGAAGGTCTGGCCGGAGGGAGGACTGAACCTGGGGCTGCCACACCTACTGGACAGCACCAGGTCTGGAAGAAAATAAAGGTGTGGCTCCCCCACCCACCTCCCAGTCTGGACCAGTCCTCCCATTTGACTACAAAGTACTGCCAAGCTCTGGGTCTCACCAGTTTGAATAAGGGTGACCACTTCCTGGGGCTGGGAGAGCAGAGGAAGTTCGTGGTCCCCAAGCTTTCATAGGAGGGGCAAGGCCAGGCCAGACCCCGCCCCCAGGACAGAGCAGGAAATGATTGTGGATGGCACCTGCACAGCTGCCGGAAGCCTGTGGCAATTTCTCTCTCTGCGGTGCTATCTTCCACTTTGCAGGTCAGGAAGTTCCCACGGGCCCCAGATCCTAAGACACCAGACCTCAGAAGGGTGGTAACTGAGGCTGTTGGGACTTGCACTGCTTCTCCTGCTCTGGCCACACAAGTGAGCTTGTGGGATCACTGCCTCCTTAGCTGACTGAAACCACCGCCTCCCCCGAAGACCTCACACCCAGCACGTGGCTGATCACCGGGCCAGTGGCAGAGGGAGATCTGGCCTGAGGTTCGGTGCCTGTGGCCCTTTCCTGCCCCAGGCTGGATGCCATCCTCCACCAGAAGCCTATGGTCAGGATAGCAGAGCAGAGCAGACAGTCAGGGGAAGGCTGCGACAAGGGGCGTGAGGCAGAGGGAGGGCAAGGTGGCCAGGCCCATCCCTCCCAGGCCCATGGCCCTTTCCGCTGAGGCCCCCATCAGCCTGGTGCGGTCACAAGCCAGCTTTTCACCAACAGGATGGTGGGGGGGGCAGGTGTATGCATGCCGTGGGTGAGTGGGCTCCCGAGAAGGGGGGACAAGACCACGAGGCGGCACCACAGGCCCCTCTCCAACTCACTGCCACCACATTCTCCCGATCATCCTGGACTCCATGGAGCAGCCACAGGCTAACTCGAGAGGCTGACTGTGCCAGCCCGTGGTGCCATGCCTGGCAGCCACTGGGCTCACGACCCCCACGTGACAGTGCCGCCCAGCCGAGGGCCCTACCTCCAGCACCGGGACTCGGCGCGAAAGCCCTGGACGTTGTTGTCCCCTCCGATCAGGTACACGAAGTTGTTGAGCACGGCAATGCCCTGGTTGGACATGCGGGGGGCCAGGGAGGCAGTGAAGTGCTTCCACTCTCCCAGCAGTGGGTTCAGGTACTTGGCCTGGTCACTGAGGACGGTCGATGGTGTGGAGTGGATGCCCCCGAAGCCCACGACGCACTGGAAGTCTGACCGTAGCTCGGTCCGAGGGCCCTGCAGGCTGGGCTGCAGGCTCTCGTTCCGGTGGTACATGAGGGCGTCGGCTACCGTGTCCCTCAGAGGGCTGGGGTCCAGCTTGTCATGCAGCCGCTGCAGGACCTCAGCCTCCATGAGGGGGAATCGCACAGTCTCCAGGAGCTTGGGGGGCTCGTGCAGTGGGAGCCGGTCGGCCTGCACCTGCTCTGCGGAGTAGTGGTAGAGCAGGGCGCCCTCGTACACCTCGGTCTCGCAGGACACTTCCAGGCGGTTGCTGCTCAGCAGGGCATAGACCTTCTCCAGTGGCAGCTGGCGGTATTTGTCAGTCCGAGAGAAGGCCACAAAGTTCTTGAGGATGTAGGCATCCAGCTGCTCGGTCAGGCGGCTCAGGTCGAAGAGCTCAGCCAGCCGGTAGACGTCGAGGATGTTGTCCTCGTCCACCCAGGGCGTGAGGAAGTCACAGCAGAAGTGGATGATTTCTGGGATCTGCGAAAAGGACAAACCCGTCAGGGCAGGCAAGGGAAGGCGGGCGTGTGGCTCAGAGCCAGCCTCCGCTCCTCTGCCCGGCCTTTCCGACCCGGAGGCTGGCCGGCTGCCCCTCAACACACTGGAGATGCCTGGGGCTCACCGCCCGGCACGGTTGATTACATCCTGGCTCAGAAGTGGTCACTGAGCCTGATTCCTCACCTAGAGGACAGGGATGACGTAGAGAGGATCCACCTGGCAGAGGCTGGCCCCTCATTTATGTCAGCTGCCTTATAGATCAAAAACGCGGGATCTCCAGAAAAGCAAGAAGCAGCACGACGGCCACCAGGCTGTGGGGTGAGGAAGCCAGCCCCAGGACTAAGTAACCAAAGAAGGAAGGAAAACTGCTCCAGGGATGACCGAGATCTGCCGCAAAACAGGATTTTATTTTATTTTATTTTTTTGCTTTTTAGAGCCACACCCACAGCATATGGAAGTTCCCAGGCTAGGAGTCGAATCAGAGCTACAGATGCCGGCATATTCCACAGCAACCTGCACACAGCTCACAGAAATGCTGGGTCCTTAACCCACTGAGCGAGGCGAGGGATTGAACCCACAACCTCATGGTTCCCAGTCGGATTCATTTCCGCTGAGCCATGATGGGAACTCCAAAACAGGATTTTAGAACTTCTCAAAATGGGAATCCCTCCCTTATCCAGCACAATTGACTAATCATCACACATAGAGTAATGCTGCTGGAATCTCAAGCTTATTTTTTTTTATTGTTTTTTTGTCTTTTTGCCTTATCTAGGGCAGCACCCGCGGCATATGGAAGTTCCCAGGCTAGAGGTCTAACAGGAACTGTAGCTGCCGGCCTTCACCACAACCCCAGCAACGCGGGATCCGAGCCGCGTCTGCAACCTACACCACAGCTCACGGCAACGCTGGATCCTTAACCCACTGAGCAAGGCCAGGGATCGAACCCGCAACCTCATGGTTCCTAGTCGGATTCGTTAACCACTGACCCACAACGGGAACTCCTGGAATCTCAAGCTTATTAAAAAGATACCACAAGCTACCATCTTAGTACTCTCAATACTGCATACACCCTTTGTTCAGTATTCTAGAAATACTGAATCTTGTGTTTATAATCTCAATATACTGTACCTAATATCTGTTGTTTAAACTTGGTGATTGGTTAATGTGGTTTATTGTTTTTGCTGATATATGGAGATGTGAGCACTTCAAGAGCTTCCTTAAAAGTGGTGGTGGAGTGTGGGCAAAGAGTGGCACTGGAGGAATATATCTATTAGAAATTAATGCTTTATTTCCTTAACTCTAGAATTAAGAAGTGCCAGCTTTGAGGGGTAGAGAAGGAATAAAACATTAAATGTACACAATTCTAAATTTTTAGAAATCCAGATTTATAGCATTTGATTATCCTTATCGTTACCATCTTAGAATCACAGTTTTAAGTTTTTCCCCTTCATATGGGTTGGAGGAATGATTCTGAGTCAGTTTTGGCAAATGCCAATTAAGTATCACAATGACTTGCCAATTTTCTAAATTGATTAGTATCTTTTCTAAATATAAGATTAGACTGTACATGATTTTCTAAGTTACTTTTTCCTCTGTCCAATAGGCTATTGTAAATAAATACATTTTCGTAATAAAAACATTTAAAATCTTACGGAGTTCGAGAGAGCAGATCAAGACGGTAGAGGAGTAAGAAGTTGCGCTCACCTTCTCTCACAAACACATCAAAAAAACACATTTACATGTAAAACAACTCACACAGAACATCTCTGAATGCTGGCAGAACAATCTAAATCTCCAAAGAGGGCAAGAAACTCGACATAACTGGGTAGAACAAAAGAAAAAAAGAGATAGAGAGAAAAGGAATCAAGACAGGACTAGCATTCCTGAGAGGGAGCTGGAAAGAGAAAAGGAACCGTAACCAAAGGGGAGATGAGCTGAGACAGAGGGACCTCAAAGTCGCCGAGGAAAGGGCAGCAGCTGGACTGAGGAGGGCGAAGAGAGCGAGAGCCACACAGAGGATCTGCACCACCACCCTGGACACCAGAGCCTGAGATGCTCAGGTGGGAGCTGAACACTGAGACTTAGGCTCCGGAGGTCAGTCCCGGGAGAGAACCAGGGTTGGCTGTGTGGGGACAGCCTGAGAGGCTGGGAAGCGGTGTGCCATGGGCAGGAGAGCAGTGTGCTACAGGCTGGGGAGTGGAACGCCATAGCAGAGGGAACCGGGGAGAAGGTCTGGGCCTGCAGGAGAAGCAAGGCGCCATTGTTGGGAGGGTGAGAGGAGGGGCAGACCGCCACAGGAATCTCCCTGCACACGCCTGCCGGCTCTCAGAGGGTGGGGTGCCTCTGGTGCAGGCTATGGGTGGCAAAAAGCCACTTGCTTGGGCTACAGGAGACTGGGCACTTCTTGTGCAAGCTTTGGGTGGCCAGGCACCTCTCGTGTGGGCTAAGGGCAGTGGGGGGATAAGTGTGACGCGGTGCCTCTTGTGTGAGCTACAGGCAGTAGGGACTGACTGTGGTGGTCATCTTGGAGGCCAGAGGGAGGCATGGCCTGCCACCACTGGGGGCCTGTGAGTGGGCTACACCTGTGGCCCCAGTCCCCTCAGGGATCGGCAAAAAAAAAAGAAAAAAAAAGAGGGCACTGCAACCAAGCACCACAAGTTGTTGCTCTCACTCCCCTGGGAACATACCCGCCCTGCAGCTGCCATTGCCAAACACTCTGGGCAGCGTCCAGACGCTTGATTACCGTCCCTTCCCAAGACCCTACAACTGGGAGCAGCTGGTACAGCACCTCCTGCATGTGCTAAGCGGGACGGGGTGCTTCTTACATGGTCTACCGGTGACAGGGGCAAACCACCACAGTTATCTCTGACTTCAGAGGTGGGTGTGGCCCGCTGCCACTGGGGATCCCTGAACAAGAATCACTTGCAGCCCCAACCACCTCAAAGGGCACCACAGAGGAGGACATTGTGACGGAACACCACCTGTTGTTGCTCTCGCTCCCCTGGGAGCACACCGGTCCAGTTGCTGCCACTGCCAAATGCTCCAGGCAATGCCCACACGCTTGACCTCAGTCACTTCCCAGGATCCTGCAACTAGGAGCAGACTGTGCAGCACCTCCTGTGTGGGCTAAGTGAGACGGGGTGCTTCTTGTGCGGTCTGCAGGTGGTGGGGGCAAACCACTCAGTTATCACTGACTCTAGAGGCTACCACTGGGGTCCCTGAACAGGCACCACCTGCGGCTCCAGTCACCTCAGAGGAGGGCACTGCAATCAAACACTACCTGTTGCTGCTCTCACTCCCCTGGGAACTCATACACCCTGCTGCTGCCGTGCCAAATGCTCTGGGCACCTTGTAAATCTGCCTAAGGCTCATTACCACCTCCCAGGGCCCTGCAACTAGGAGTAGCCTGCACTACCTTCCTGCAGGTCCTTGCTGCTATTAAGAGTCCAGCAACCAGACACTGACTACCAGCCCTACTCATTGCCTCCTTCTCCCTGGAAACACACTCAGCATCCTGGGGATAACAGTTTGCTCACACCAGAGAGACAGCTAATATTCAAACTCCCACACCAAAAGTAAATAGTAACCCCCCACAAAATACAAAGGGGTGCTCTTGCATAGAAGGAGCTCTCCAAGACTACAGTTTCAATTCCCTAAACTCACAGAAAAAGAAAAACATAAGCAAGATGAAGAAGTTCAGAAACCATTCCCAGTTAAAGGAACAGGAGAATTCACCCAAAGCAGCAAACAATGAAGCAGACCTCTGCAGTCTGATAGACAGAGTTCAAAAGGGAGGGAGTGAAAATACTGAAGGAATTAAGGTTGAATATCAAGGAATTAAGAGCAGATATGAACAGTAATGCAGATTCCTTTAGAAAGGAACTAGAAGATATAAGGAGGAACATAGAAAAGTTAGAAAATTCATTTGCAGAGACACAAACTGAGCTAAAGGCACTAAAGAGCAGAATGAATAATGCAGAGGAACGAATTAGTGACTTCGAAGATAGAATAATGGAAATCACCCAATCAGGACAGAGGACAGAAAACCAAATGAAAAAATACAAAAGCAATATAAGAGATCTATGGCATAATATAAAGCAGGCCAATCTATGCATAATAGGAATCCCAGAAGGAGAAGAAAAAGAAAAGGGGATTGAAAACACAGTTGAAGAAATTATGTCTGAAAACTTTCCAAATCTAAAGGAAACTGATATCAAGATAAAGGAAGTGGGGAGTTCCCGTCGTGGCGTAGTGGTTAACGAATCCGACTAGGAACCATGAGGTTGCGGGTTTGGTCCCTGGCCTTGCTCAGTGGGTTAACGATCCGGCGTTGCCGTGAGCTGTGGTGTAGGTCGCAGACGCGGCTCGGATCCTGCGTTGCTGTGGCTGCAGCGTAGGCCAGTGGCTACAGCTCCGATAAGACCCCTAGCCTGGGAACCTCCACATGCCGCAGGTGCGGCCATAAAAATGACAAAAAGGCAAAAAAAAAAAAAGATACAGGAAGTGCAGAGGGTCCCAAACAAGTTGAGCCCAAATAGGCCCACACCAAGACATATTATAATAAAATGGCAAAAGTTAAAGAGATGACTCTAAAGGCAGCAAGAGAAAAATGAAGCGTTAATTATAAGGGAACCCCCTTATAATTAACATTACAGGGCAGAAAGGAGTGGCAAGATACATTTAAAGTTCTGAAAGGAAGATATCTGCAGCCTAGAATACTCTATCCAGCAAGAATATTATTTAAAACAGAAGGGGATGCGTTCCCTTCGTGGCTTAGTGGTTAACAAATCTGACTGGTATCCATGAGGATGAAGATTTGACCCCTAGCCTCGTTCAGTGGGTTAAGGATCTGGCATTGCCGTGAGCTGTGGTGTAGGTTGCAGACGTGGCTCGGATCCCACGTTGCTGTGGCTCTGGCGTAGGCTAGAGGCTACAGCTCCAATTAGACCCCTAGCCTGGGAACTTCCATATGCTGCGAGTGCGGCCCTAGGAAAAGGAAATGAGCAGAGTCTCAGAGAACTCTGAGATAATGTTAAACGCACCAACATCTGTATTATAGGGGTGCTTATAGAGAGAGAGAGAGAGAGGAGGACAGAAAAAATATTTGAAGAGATAATAGCCGAAAACTTCCCTAATATGGGAAAGGAACCACTCACTCAAATCCAGGAAGCGCAACGAGTACCAGATAAAATAAACCCAAGGAGGAACACCCCCAGACACATATTAATCAAAATGACCAAAGTTAAAGAGAAAATATTGAAAGCAGCTAGGGAAAAGAAACAAATGACATACAAGGGAACCCCAATAAGGTTATCAGCAGATTTTTCAGCTGAAACTCTGCAGGCCAGAAGGGAGTGGCATGATATACTAAATGTGATGAAAGGGAAAAACTCCCAACCAAGATTACTTTATCCAGCAAGGCTCTCATTCAGATTTGAAGGTGAGATCAAAATCTTCACAGATAAGCAAAAGCTAAGAGACTTCTGTAACACTAAACCAGCTTTACAACAAATCCTAAAGGAACTTCTCTAGGCAGAAAAGAAAAGGCCACAACCAGAAACAAAAACACCACAAATGACAAGGCCCACCAGTAAAGGCATATATACAGTAAAGATGCTAAATCATCCATGCACAATTATGCTACCAAAATCAGAAATCATGAGAAGAGAGCACAAATGCAGGTCACTGGAGATGCATGTGCAATAAAGAAACCAACAACTTAATACAATCTCATTTATATATAGACTCCTATATCAAAACTTCAGGGTAACCGCAAACCAAAAATCTACAATTGATACACAAAGAAATAAGAAAAATCAACTCAAATACAACATTAAAGATAGCCATCTTGTGAGAGGAGACAACAAGAGAATAAGGGAAGAAAAAAAGAGCAACAAAAACACCAAACAGTTAATACAATGGCAATAAGAACATATATATCAATAATTACCTTAAATGTTAATGGACTGAATGCCCCAACCAAAAGACATAGACTAGCTGAATGGATACAAAAACAAGACCCATATATGTGCTGTCTTCAAGAGACCCACTCCACTTCTAGAGACACATACAAATTGAAAGTGAGAGAATGGAAGAAAATATTCCATGCATACAGAAATCAAAAGAAAGCTGGAGTAGCAACTCGTATCTGACAAAATAGACTTTAAAATGAAGAACATTTTAAGAGACAAGGAAGGGCACTACATAATGATCAAAGGAGCAATCCAAGAAGAAGATATAACCATTTTAAATATCTATGCACCCAACATAGGATCACCACAATATATAAGACAACTGCTAACAACCTTAAAAGGAGAAATCAACAATAACACAATCATAGTGGGGGACTTAACACCCCACTTACAGCAACGGACAGGTCATCCAGACAGAAAATCAATAAGGAAACACAGGCCCTAAATGAAGCATTACACCACACAGACTTAATAGATATTTATAGGACATTCCATCCAAAAGCAACAGAATACACATTCTTCTCAAGTGTGCATGGAACATTCTCTAAGATTGATCACATCCTGGGCTACATATCAAGCCTCAGTAACTTTAAGAAAATTGAAATCATTTCAAGCATCTTCTCTGACCACAATGCTATACAACTGGAAATCAACAACAAGAAAAAAATGGCCAAAAATACAAATACATGGAGATTAAACAACACGCTACTAAATAACCAATGGATCACTGAAGAAATCAAAGAGGAAATTAAAAAATACCGAGAAGCAAATGACAACAAAGATACGACACTCCAAAACCTCTGGGATGTAGCAAAAGCAGTTCTAAGAGGAAAGTTTATAGCCATACAAGCCTACCTCAGGAAACAAGAAAAAGCTCAAATAAACAACCTAACTTTACATCTAAAGCAGCTAGAGAGGGAAAAACAGAAAAGACCTAAAGTTAGTAGAAGAAAAGAAATCATAAAGATCAGAGCAGAAATCAATGAAATAGAAATGAAGAAAACCATAGAAAAGATCAATGAAACTAAAAGCCGGTTCTTTGAAAAGATCAACAAAATTGATAAACCCTTAGCCAGGCTTATTAAGAAAAAAAGAGAGAGGACACAAATCAATAAAATTAGAAACGAAAAAGGAGAAGTAACAACAGACATCACAGAAATACAAAGGATCATAAGAGACTACTAAGTGCAACTATATGGCAATAAAATGGAAAACCTAGAAGAAATGGACAAATTCTTAGAAAAGTACAATCTCCCAAGACTAAACCAAGATGAAATAGAAAATATGAATAGACCAATCACAAGTTCTGAAACTGAAACTGATTAAAAAACTCCCAACAAACAAAAGTCCAGGACCAGACGGTTTCACAGGTGAATTCTATCAAACATTTAGAGAAGAGCTAACACCTACCCTTCTGAAACTCTTCCAAAAAACTGCAGAGGAACAGACACTCCCAAACTCATTCCATGAGGCAACCATCACCCTGGTACCAAAACCAGACAAAGATACCACAAAAAAAGAAAACTACAGGCCAATCTCACTGATGAACATAGATGCAAAAATCCTCAACAAAATACTAGCCAACCAAATCCAACAAGACATTAAAAGGACTGTACATCACGATCAAGTGGGGTTTATCCCAGGGATGCAAGGATTCTTCAATAAACACAAATCAATCAGTGTGATACACCACGTTAACAAACTGAAGAATAAAAACCATATGATCCTCTCCATAGATGCAGAAAAAGACTTTGACAAAATCCAACACCCATTTCTGATAAAAACCCTTCAGAGAGTGGGCATAGGGGCAACCTACCTCAACATAATCAAGGCCATCTATGACAAACCCAGAGCTCACATCATTCTCAATGGTGAAAAGCTGAAAGAATTCCCGCTGAGATCAGGAACAAGACAGGGATGTCCACTCTCACCACTACTATTCAACATAGTTCTGGAAGTCCTAGTCACAGCAATCAGAGAAGAAAAAGAAATAAAAGGAATCCAAATTGGAAAGGAAGAAGTAAAACTATCACTTTTTGCAGACGACATGATACTATACCTAGAGAATCCTAAAGACTCTACCAGAAAACTGTTAGAGCTCATCAATGAATTTGACAAAGTTGCAGGATACAAAATTAATACACAGAAATCAACTGCATTTCTATATACAAACAATGAAAGATCAGAAAGAGAAACTAGGGAGGCAATCCCATTTACCATCACATCAAAAAGAATCAAATACTTAGGAATAAACCTGCCTAAAGAGACAAAAGACGTGTACTCTGAAAATTATAAGGCGCGGATGAAAGAAATCAAGGATGACATGAACAGGTGGAAAGACATACCATGCTCTTGGATTGAAAGAGTCAATATTATCAAAATGACTATACTACCCAAGGCAAACTACACATTCGATGCAATGCCTATCAAATTAACAAGGACCTTTTTCACAGAACTAGAACAAAATATTTTAAAGTTTGTTTGGAAGCACAAAAAACCCAGAATAGCCAAAGACATCCTGAAAAAGAAAAATGGAGCTGGAGGAATCAGGCTCCCTGACTTCAGACTCTACTACAAAGCTACAGTCATCAAAACTGTATGGTACCGGCACAAAGACAGAAATATAGATCAGTGGAACAGGATAGAAAGCCCAGAATTAAATCCACGCATCTATAGTCAACTAATCTATGACAGAGGAGGCAAGAATATACATTGGACAAAAGACAGCCTCTTCAATAAGTGGTGCTGGGAAAACTGAACAGCTACATGTAAAAAAATGAAACTAGAACACTTCCTAACACCATGCACAAAAATAAACTCAAAATGGATTAAAGATCTAGATATAAGACCAGATACTATAAAACTCTTAGAGGAAAACATAGGCCACACGCTCTCTGACATAAATGATAGCAACATCTTCTCAGATCCATGTGTCAGAGTAAGGACAATAAAAAGAGAAATAAACAAATGGGACAATTAAACTCCAAAGTTTCTACACAGCAAAGGAAATCCTAAACAGAACGAAAAGACAACCCACAGAATGGGAGAAAATATTTGCAAATGAATCGACTGACAAGGGATTAATCTCCAAAATTTACAAACACCTCCTACAGCTCAATACCAAAGAAACAAACAACCCCATCAAAAAATGGGCAGAAGATCTAAACAGACAATTCTCCAAAGAAGACATGCAGATGGCCAAAAAACACATGAAAAGATGTTCAACATCGCTCCTCATTAGAGAAATGCAAATCAAAACCACTATGAGGTACCACCTTACGCTGGCCAGAATGGCTATCATCAAAAAGTCTACAAACAGTAAGTGCTGGAGAGGGTGTGGAGAAAAAGGATCCCTATTACACTGTTGGTGGGAATGCACACTGGTGCAGCCACTGTGGAAAACAGTACGGAGAATCCTCAGAAAACTCAAAATAGAATTACCATTTGATCCAGCAATCCCACTCCTGGGCATCTATCCAGCAGAAACCATGACTTGAAAAGACACATGTACTCCAGTGCTCATTGCAGCACTCTATGCAATAGCCAGGTCATGGAAACAACCTAAATGCCCATCGACAGAAGAGTGGATAGGGAAGATATGGTACATACACAGCCATTAAAAGGAACGAATTACCAACATTTATAGCAACATGGATGGACCTAGAAATTATCATGTGAAGTGAAACCAGTCAGACAATTAGACAGCAACACCCAATGCTACCGCTTTCATGTGGAAACTAAAAAGACACAATGAACCTCTTTGCAGAACAGACAATGACTCACAGACTTTGGAAAACCTTGGTTTTTTAAACAAGACAATCCTGGGGGTGGGGGATACACTGTGGGTTTGGGACACAAAATCTGTCAAATTGACTTGTGATGATTTATGTACACCTATAACTGAAAATCCATTAAGTTAAAAAAAAAAAGATGTGGTATATATATACCATGGAATATTACTCAGCCATAAAAAAGAACAAAGTAATGCCACTTGCAGCAACATGGCTGGAACAAGAGACTCTCATACTAAGTGAAGTAAGTCAGAAAGAGAAAGACAAATACCATTTAATATCACGTATCTGGAATCTAATACATGACACAAATGAACCTTTCCACATAAAAGAAAATCATGGAGATGGAGAACAGATTTGTGGTTGCCAAGGAGCAGGCGGAGGGGGTGGGAGGAACTGGGAATTTGGGGTTAATAGATACAAACTATTGCCTTTGGAATGGATAAGCAATGGGATCCTGCAGTATAGCACTGGGAACTATATCTGGTCACTTGTGATGCAGCATGATAAGTGAGAAAAAAAATTTATACATGTGTGACTAGGTTACCTTGCTGTGCAGCAGAAAACTGACAGAACACTGTAAACCAGCTATAATGGAAAAAACAAAAATCATTATAAATGAAAAGTAAAATAAAATCTTTTGGGAGTTCTCATCATGGCACAGTGGAAATGAATCTGACTGGGAACCATGAGGTTGCGGGTTCGATCCCTCGCATCGCTCAGTGGGTTAAAGATCCGGCATTGCCATGAGCTGTGGTGTAGGTTGCAGACGCGGCTCGGATCCTGCGTTGCTGTGGCGCAGGCCAGTGGCTACAGCTCCGATTAGACCCCTAGCCTGGGAACCGCCACATGCCGCGGGTGCAGCCCTAAAATGACAAAAGACAGAAAAAAAAAAAAATCAGTAGCGTCTCTGCAGAGCCAGGCACAAGTTCAATCCCCAGCCCGGCACAGTGGGCTAAAGGATCCAGCATTGCCACAGCTGTGGCAGAGGTCACAAATACAGCTGGGATCTGATCCCTGGCCCAGGAACTCCATATGCTGTGCGTATGGCCATAATTTTTTGGGGGAGTGGAGGTAGCTCCCTAGTGGTCTAGTGGTTAGGACTCAGTGCTTTCACTGCTGAGGCCTGGGTCTAATCCCTGGTCTGGGGAACTGAGATCCCAAATCAAGCCACTGCATGTCATGGCCAAAACAAAAAACAAAAACCAAAATACAAACCAAAACAAGAAAACCCTTTTTTTGGGGGGAGTTCCCTTCGTGGCTCAGCGGTTACCGAATCCGACTAGGAACGATGAGGTTGCGGGTTCAATCCCTGGCATCAGTCAGTGGGTTGCCATGAGCTGTGGTGTAGGTCGCAGATGTGGCTCGGAGCCCCCCGTGGCTGTGGCTGTGGTGTAGGCTGGCGACTACATCTCTGATTAGACTCCTAGCCTGGGAATCTCCATATGCCGCAGGTGCGGCACTAGAAAAAACAAAGAAACAAATCCTCCCCCCCTTTTTTTTTTCTGATTTAGGACATGTGGTGCTTCCTGAGGGCTGAACGGAAACCTGCCAAGTGACAGGCATGTGTCTGCCTCACCAGGAAAGTCCCAGTTGTGCTTCTTGTTAGGTCCTGCGAGTCTTCATTTGACTATCCACTTCCCCTCTCAGCAGGCATGCTTCTTTTTGGCCCCTTCTGCCTAAAACACTTCCTCTGACCTCCCACAGGCTAGGGCGCTGAACACCAGGCTCTGGATAGAAGGCGAGAGCCAACAGCTGTGAGTGGGTCTGAGGAGCAGCTCCTGAGAAGTAGGGCTGTCTTGCCCTGTTGTTGGAGCGGCGGACTCTCTGCTGGTGGGTCTCACTGAGGAATCACCTGGCCCATGTGTGAGAGCCCCAGGAGAGGGAGTCCCACGGAGGCCCAAAGAAGGGAACTCATTTGCTTGCGGTGACCCAGTGGGTACAGTCTGGCTGAGATTCAGACCACGGCCCTGGGGACACCACGAAGGGCACAGCAGGTGGGGTACGACCCACCAACAGTCATTGGATACACAAATATGACCTGGGGATGTGTGTGTGGGGGGGCTCTGTACTTAAAATGGTTATGCCAAGTAAAACTTGCTTTAAAAACAACATTGCGGAGTTCATATCATGGCTCAGTGGTAACGAACCTGACTAGTAACCATGAGGATGCAGGTTCAATCCCTGGTCTTGTTCAGTAGATTAAGGATCCGGCATTCCCATGAGCTGTGGTGTAGGTCACAGACGTGTTGGATCTGGCATTGCTGTGGCTGTGGCATAGGCAGGCAGCTACAGCTCCGATTCGACCCCTAGCCTAAGAACCTCCATATGCTGAGGGGGCGGCCCTAAAAAGCCAAAAACAAGAAAAAAAAACAACCCCAAACAAACAAAAAAAAACCCATTGCACTACTGCACAGAAACCCAGTATGTGAAAAACAAAGCAAAATAAAGCCAGGCTGCTGGAGGTGAAGTGAGGGCTCCCCTCCCATGCTGTCCCCCAGGAGCACTAACCAAACCTCTGCCATGAGCTGAGAGGAGACGTGGCCCCGGAGCCCGGGGCGGGAAAGGGAAAGCAGGTGTGGGAAGACAGTTTGGTGTAGATGTGTGTGATGGACACAGTGGAAGGCAGAAAGCAGCTGGGAGGAAGGGATGGACAGACCAGGAAGGAAAGAGAGAACAGTCACATTTACAGGAGACATTTACAAGGAAGACCTGGCACGCTTGGATCAGAGAAACAAGCTAGGAGGCTCAGGAGACAGGGAGGCTGTGCCCAGGCAGCGGGCAGAATAGCCGTGGGACACAGGCCAGGGGAGCGAGAGGGAGGGTCCCTGGGGCGCTGATCACTGGAATTAAGTGGTTCCCAGGGAAGCAACGCTGGGCAGGCCTGGGGACAGACAAGCTCTTGGGATAAAAGCCAGGGAGAACTCTTCTGTCCCGAAGGCCCCCCGGGCTCAGTTCTACCTGCCACAAGGTGGGGCCTCTAGGCACCCCTAACAGGCTGCTTTTCCTACAACTCAGGCCTTATCTGATGGCCCTAGAAGTGCTCTGACCTGAGAAAAGGTGGGGATGAGAAAATGGGTGTGGCACTTCATTCCACTTGGAAGACATGAGGGCAGAGCCGTCTTCCCACCAGATGAGGGCTCCTGAGGGCACAGGCCTGCAGGGCCACCCTAAATGACTGCCCAGGGGTCATCCTATCTGCTGACATCTAAGTCGCGCAGTCAAAGCCTCAGAAAGCTTCCTATTTCTGTAGAAAAAAAGCACTCACAAGTCAGTGATGAAAAGGACAGCAGTCTCAAAGAGCTGGACGGGGCCAAGCTGAGGGCACCTGCACACACAGGACATCACAAGCCTGGCCTTAGGGAAGGAACCAGCAGTGGAGGAGGGGGCAGAGCAGCTCCGCATCCACCCCGGGGGCACTAGGAAACCTGCCTGGCTCAGAGCAGGCGAGCCTCACCTGGAGCTGACAGGCGGCGACCAGCGTCTCCTGGACGTTGCTCAGGCTGAGCTCCAGCTCCGACGTGTATATGAAGTGCAGGATTTGGCACATGGCGTTGTAGGACACGCCGTGGATCAGGACTTCCTCCTGCTCCATCTCCTTCAGCCCCCCAGCAAACATGCCTCTGCGAGGGAAGACGGGAGATGCGGTTACACAGGTTGGGACGCCAGGCAGCCCTGCAGAGGGGCACCTGAGCACAACCAGACGTCGGCTCGGGCTGTCATCCCACAGGAGGTGCCCACAAGCTCCTAATCAAGCATGAAGCTATTCTAGAAATCTCCATTTCCCATGCCCAGGAGCCACATGCGAGCTGATGGGGCCCAGCTCAGGAGGAGAGCAAGTGGACAGGAATGGCAGGAGGGGCCCACGATGAGGAACCAGATGGGTGGGCACCCAGGCCCTGGGTCCAGGGTAGGAGGAAAAGGGGACTGGACATGGCAGGGTCTGGACCGGAATCGAGCTATAAGAGGTTCAAGGCTCATTTGTATATTCTGCCCATTTTCTGTCAGACTCTGTCTTGTCATTTTAAAGAAACCTGTTCTTTTTTGACCAAGTTGAACTTTTTTTTTAACCTTGAATCTTTTGATTTTATGATGCTACTGCCATGCAGACATTTGTCTGTTGCTGCACCTGTGGCATATGGAAGTTCCCAGGCTAGGGGTCAAATCAGGGCTGCAGCAGCCAGCCTGTGCCACAGCCACAGCAACACAGGATCTAAGCCATGTCTGTGACCTACACCACAGCTCACGGCAACGCCGGATCCTTAACCCACTGAGCAAGGCCAGGGTTTGAACCCACATCATCATGGATATTAGTCGGGTTCTTAACCCAGTAAGCCACAGTGGAAACTCCCTTACCATTTTCTTTCTTGCCTGTGAGTTTTGTGTAAAACCCCAAGAGGCTTTCTTCTTCTGAGATTTCTTTAGAAACATTCCCCCATGTTTTCCTCTAGCTTTTGATTTCCTCTTTCACATTCAAAACTGTGGATCCAGGGAGTTCCCTGGTGGCCTACTGGTTAATGACTTGGCGTTGTCACTGCTGGCCGATTCCTGGCCCTGGAACTACCATGTGGCCTGGGCTCGAACAAAACAAATAAACTAAATAGTGGATCCACTTGAAATTTATTTTGGTGCCAGGTGTGAAACAAAGCTCCAACTTTATGTTCTCCAGGTGGTGACTCTGTTGCTGCCTTTCCACCTGTGATGTGTGTTTATCACAAAGTTCTGCATGGTTTGTGTTGGTCCCTAGGAAGCCCGTCCTTTCCCTCCCAGGAGCTGTTTACAGCACTGCAGCTTCACAGCATATATGCACAAAGGGCAGGGCCAGTCTCCTTTCATCACATGGGTTTTCAACAATTTCTTGGTCATTGCTTCTTTTTGAACGTCTGGACTTTAGAACCAGTTTGTGCAACAAACTCTCTTGGCAGTTTGACTGAGACTACATTAAACATCCAGAATGAGGTGCAAAATGGGCACCTATCATGGGCACAGTGGGCTTTCCTGCCATCCAGCTAGCCCTTAGGTCTCTTCAGGGTCTTGCAGAGCCACCTCCCCTCAGCCCAGCACGCACACTCTGCTCCACGGCAGTCCCTTGGGAGCTTTCCCAGGTAAGGCTGGTTCCATCAGACTCCCTAGGATGGTGCTGTTGCACGCCAGGTGCTATAGGCCCAGGCTGGCAGCAGCTGGCACAGCAACACTGGGGCACTGACCACCCCACCCCAACCTGAGCAGGGACCTGGATCAACTCATCTTAGAAAAGGATCCACATTGTGAAGACCTTGACTGGATCCTGAATCAAGGAGAGAGAGAGCAGGGAAGTTTAGGGACAATTAAGAAAACTTGAACACAAATTCAGTATCTGATGAAATTATGGACTATAAATTTTCTTACATCAGTAGTGGTATGATAGATATTCTAGAGACACTCCTTATTCTCGGAGGTACACTGAAGGATTTCCAGATAAACTATCATATTCACAAGGTACTGGGGAGCAAACACACACGGCAAAGTATAAATAACTGATGAGTCTAAGCTCAGGGCACAGGTGTTCCTTGGACCCACCTTTCACCTTTTCTGTAGGACTGACACCTTCGTGAGTTAGTGAGGCTTGAGAGTTTCCATCGTGGTGCAGCGGAAAAGAATCCGACTAGGGACCATGAGGTTGTGGGTTCGATCCCTGGCCTTGCTCAGTGGGTTAAGGATCCAGCATTGCTGTGAGCCGTGGTGTAGGTTGCAGACGCAGCTTGGATCCCGTATTGCTGTGGCTGTGGTGTAGGCTGGCGGTTACAGCTCTGATTAGACCCCTAGCCTGGAAACCTCCACATGCCGCGGGTGCGGCCCTAAAATGACAAAAGACAAGAGAAAAAAAAAAAAGACTTAGGGAGGGGAAAACAAGACCAGAAAAAAAGTAAACAAATATCCATTCCTTTTTTACTTTTCCCATTGTTTTCTGCCAAAAAAATGGATGTTTAGGAGTTCCCGTCGTGGCACAGCAGAAAGGAATCTAAGAACCATGAGGTTGTGGGTTTGATCCCTGGTCTCACTCAGTGGGTTAAGGATCCGGTGTTGCTGTGAGCTGTTGTGTAGGTCGCAGACGCGGCTCAGATCCCGTGTTGCTGTGGCTATGGTGTAGACCGGCGGCTACAGCTCCGATTAGAGCCCTAACCTAGGAACCTCCATATGCCGCAGGTGGGCCCTAAAAAGACAAAAAAAAAAAAGGATGTTTAATTCCTTATTTTGTTCTTACCACTTTTCAGTAACTCTGAAATTGTGTCAAAATAAAAATATAAGTGGGAAAAATTTTTAATACTAAGCATATCTCACACCCAGTAGAATGGATACTATCAAAAAAAAAAAAACAGAAAACGAGTACTGGTGGGACTGTGGAGAAACTGGAACCTTTGTGCATTGCTGGCGGGAATGTATAACTGGTGCAGCTGCTGTGGAAAACAGTACAGAGGTTTCTCACAAAATTAAAAACAGAATTCCCATATGACCCAGCAATTCTAAAGATATACTCACAACTGAGAGCAGGGTCCTGAGGAGGTATTTGTATACCCCTGTTCATACCAGCGTTACAGGAACAACCCATGTCCTTGGAATGGTATGGATAAGCAAATGCAGTGCATACAAACAATGGAACACCATTCAGCCTTAAAAAGGAAGGAAATTCTGATCCAGGCTATAGCATGGACAAGCCCTGAGGGCATCGTGCTGAGAGAAGTCAGTCCCCAAAGGACAAATATCATGCAATTCCATTTATCCCAGGCCCCCAAAGCAGTCAAATTCATAGAGACAGAAGCAGAATGGTGGTGCCAGGGGTTGGAGAGTTGTTTAGTGTGTACAGTTTCAGTTTTAAAAGGTGAAAAAGTTCTGAAAGTTGATGCTCAGTAAGGTGAATATAATTAACCCTACCGAGCAGTACACTTAAAAATGGTTAAGACGGTAAATTTTATGGCTTTTTTTTTTTTTTTTGGGCTTTTTTTCTTAGGGCCGCACCCGCGGCACATGGAGGTTGCCAGGCTAGGGGTCTAATTGGAGCTACAGCTGCCGGCCTACACCACAGCCACAGCAACGCCTGATCTGAACCGCGTCTGTGACCTACACCACAGCTCACGGCAAGACCGGATCATTACCCCACTGAACAAGGCCAGGGATTGAACCTGCAACCTCATGGTTCCTAGTCAGATTCATTAACCGCTGCGCATGACGGGAACTCCAAATATTTTATTTTATTTTATTTTGTCTTTTTGCCTTATCTGGGGCCACACCTGCGGCATATGGAGGTTCCCAGGCTAGGGGTCTAACAGGAGCTGTAGCTGCCCGCCTTCGCCACAGCAACGCGGGATCCGAGCTGCATCTGCGACTTACACCACAGCTTATGGCAACGCCAAATCCTTAACCCACTGAGCTAGGCCAGGGATCGAACCCGCAACCTCATGGTTCCTAGTCAGATTCGTTAACCACTGAGCCACGACGGGAACTCCCTCAAATTTTTTTTATTTATTTATTTGTCTTTTTGCCTTTATGTAGAGCCGCACCCGCGGCATATGGAGGTTCCCAGGCTAGGGGTCTAACAGGAGCTGTAGCCGCCGGCCTTCGCCACAGCCCCAGCAATGCGGGATCCGAGCCGCGTCTGCAACCTACACCACAGCTCACGGCAACGCCGGTTCCTTAACCCACTGAGCAAGGCCAGGGATCGAACCCGCAACCTCATGGTTCTTAGTCAGATTCGTTAACCACTGAGCCACAAAGGGAACTCCAAATTTTGTTTTTTAAAATGACCAAAAAAAAGGATGTTCACCAAGTATCCAGCAGCAGGGTACTGAGCAATTATATGGAGGGGCACAGATGGTACAGGCTCCAAAGAGAACCCACTGCTACTGCCAGATTGTAACAACCGGATGTCACAAGGTGCCAGTGGGCTGCCTCTGATGTAACGTGGGGAGAACATTTCCTGTGTCAGCCTGCTCTAGCCCCCAATCCCTCTGCCAAACCCTTGAGGTCAGGTGTGTTTCAGAATTCAGAAGTTTCCAACTGGAGAAACACTGCATCTGTACCACCTGTGATGTCACTCCCCACCCCATCAGGGTCAGTACCTCAAATCCAAATACCCCAGTATTTCCAAAGCAAATGTACAAAGATCCACCCTAGGCAAGATAAAAATAAAAGCAGTCTCCTATCAGTCCAGGGCAGGTTTCAAGGTGTAAAGAATTTGTGCCAAACTTCTGTTTTTAAAAAACCAGTGATGTAGTAGAGCCCAGCTTCCTCCTCAAAGACCAGTGGCTGGACAGAGTGGACCGCTGGCCACAAAAAAACAGCCCTGGGAGACCTCCGGAGGACACTTAGGAAGTTTTAGTAAAACAGTGGAGCAAAGCAAAACAAAACACTTTGAAGTATGAGAGCTTTGGGGGTGTGAGGATTATGAACCAGCGAGGATGACGGGGAACATGTAAAGATGGCTACCATGGGGTGAGGAGGGAGGGTCGGTAAAGTGGGGCTTTCGATTGCTTTCCTATTCAAAAAGGGTTACAGCTGCGGCAACAGACACTGGTGTTTCACAAGCCTGCCTAAAAGTGTCTGTAGATGGCCACGTGCCAGGCTGCCTAGGGCTGATGAGTGCCCTGCAGTGGAAGAAAGGTCCCCAACACAGGGCCAGCTGTCCTTTAAGAACAAGGCTCAGCAGGGTGGGGGTCTACTGCTCTGCTGCCCTGCGTGCCCCAGCCTCACAGAGGATTTCGATTCTTCGTAAAGAGCTTCAGCTGTCTGTATGGTAGCTGGACACCCGGTTGGATACCCCAGAGCAGACCAGGAACACTGTCAGTCACCCCCCTCCCCCTCCTCGCCATGTCACTCAGCACCCAGCAGGCACCCTACTGGAATTCCCCTGAGGGCCCTCCAAAGCCCTTCTCTTGGCCCTGACCCACACCAGACATCCTCACCAGGCTTGCTGGGGAAAAACAGCCTTTTCATCATCTCAACCTGAGTCAGTAATGGAAGTGAATAATGACGAATAAACCTGTAAAAGCTTAGGAAACATCTATTACACTTGCGTGTATCAGAAGTGAGTCTGGGTTCTCCCTGGTGCCAACGGGAGAGGGTGTCCGCCTGTCAGTGACTGTGCCTGAAAGGGAGCACCTCCCAGGAGGGGCCTGCCCAGGGACGGCTGTCAAAGGACTAGGAACCACTTTTGGAGGATGTGGAAAGACAGAAGTTTTTGACTGTGAGTGAAATGGAGTCTTTTAGGGAGAAGAATGTGACAGTGACAGGCCAGCCCATGCGGAGAAGAGCTCCACTTGAAGGGCTCTGACGCTATAATCCAGGAGGCCACTGGGAGGACTCCAGCGCTGGGCCTCTGTGACCTGAGGCCTTCCCACAGGTGACTCCCGGCAACCCTGTCCTTCCCACTGCCCTGTTATCTCAAAGCTTGTAAGAGCTGAACCCCTGTGAACTGAAGGGACACTGCTGTCCGTGGACACAACTAGCCCAAGGCACCACTGACCACTGGCTCACAGGCTCCATAAACTCCTTCTGGAGAATAGAAAGGACTTAAATCATAAATATTTTGGGGGAGTTCCCATCATGGCTAGTATCCATGAGGATGAGGGTTTGATCCTTGGCTCCCACTCAGTGCGTTAAGGATCCGGTGTTGCCGTGAGCTGCGATGTAGGTCACAGACAAAGCTCAGATCCCGAGTTGTTGTGGCTGTGGTGTAGGCTGGTGGCTGCAGCTCCGATTTGACCCCCAGCCTGGGAACTTCCATATGCTGCAGATGTGGCTGTAAAAAGAAAAGAAAAAAAAAGAAGAACTACAACAGAGACTTGAAGACAAAATGACCAAACAGGATGGGAGCTGGAACGGAAGGTCTTGGGCTCGGACTCCGTTTAGCCTCTGCTGGTGGTGGCCTTTATCCTGAGCCCTATTTCACCGAGTGAAGTGGGAGTGGCGGCACTGGTTCTGGCCAACATTGTCAGTGCTGGGCTAGGGTCAGCAGGAGGCCTTGAGAAACCCCGGGGCCACAGAATCCACAGGGAGGGTCAGAGGCCAAGGCCTGAGGAATGAGAAGGCGTGAGCAGGAGGTGTACAGCCGGGTAAAGGTGTGAATGGGGTCTGTGTGGACAATGTGAGTATGGTACTGACCACCTGGCTCAGCTCCCATAGAGGTCCTGAGAGGTGCCTTTGCCTCTCAGGCTTCCTGCCGGCTTTATAAGAACACTGAACCAACTACGGCATGAGGCATCATAATGTCTTAAAAAAAGGTGTGTGTTACAAAGGCAGAGAAAGTAAATGTGGCAAAATGGTAACAGCTGGTGTCCAGGTACTTATAATACTGTTCCTTTCAACGTTTCCAAAGGTTTGAAATTATTTTTTTAAATTTTATGATTTTTATTTTTTCCATTATAGCTGGTTTATAGTGTTCTGTCAATTTTCTACCATACAGCAAGGTGACCCAGTCACACAAATATGTATTCATTCCTTTTTCTCACATTATCATGCTCCATCATAAGCGGCTATATTTCCCAGTGCTCTACAGAATGAAAATATTTTTAATGACTAATAGGAAGCCAGAGTAAAGTATAAAGAAAAGCTGTTTCACGCTAGCATACTATACTTACAGCAGAAAATTCCACTTGGAAAATGCAATAATACAACTAAAGCCAAGAGTACTGTCATTAAAAGCAATAAAAATCAAGAGAATGTGAGCCAGAGATGGGGCAGCTGAAAGATAAACCCGGAAAACACCATGTGCGCAGCAGGCAGTGGAATAAGGCTGGAGCAAGCCTGCTAACACATACAGCCAGTGGAGCCGGCCGGCATCCCCAACTACCTTAGGTGAGGACTTAATGGCCTTAGGTGAGGACTTAACGGTAAGTTATCGGACTCACCGGAAGTAATCACAGGACGCAGCCAGCAGGATGCGATGGGCCTCGATGTGCCTCCCCTCTACCACCAGGACGACATCGAAGAGGATGCCGCTGTCCCGGAGAGCCAGCAGGCCCCGGAGAAGGGCCTGAGAGTGCTGTGCGCTCCGGTAGGTGTTGCTGACACAGTGAGGGTGGGAGGGCTGTGCGGGCAACTTGCAGAGCTGGGCGAACTCCTGTTCCTCTGCCATCCTGACCACTGCTCCAGACCTCAGCACCGTGGCTGTCAGCTGGCAAGACAGAGGGGAGTGGGATGAGCCTGGGAGGTAGCACCAGGTGAGCAGGGCTGGCCACCTGCTCACCAGCGCTTTGCCCATGGTCTCAGCCTCTATTTCCCGCTCCCGTTCCCTCACTGATCAAACTTGGGGTCTTCTTTATGACCTCTGTCTCTCCATCGCCAAGATTCCTTCCCATTTTATCTCCTTCAGCATTTCTGTGAACAGAAGGAGTCTGAAGACAGACCAGCCCAGGTAGGAACCCCAGCCCCGAGGTGGACTCACTGCGGAACCTGAAACCTGAGGGTAAGGCTCCTCGGCTGATAAAAGGGAAACAAAAGCACTCAGCCCCCTTGGGGCATTCTAAAATTCCTGAAGGATGAGCAGAAAGCACCAGCACAGGCCAGGTTCTCAAGGACTCTTCCTCCCTCCTGTTGGAAGAACACTGGGTTCCTCCATGCAGGAAGGGATGCATAAAAACAACAACAGGCCTGGGGGGTGGTTCAGGGGAAGGTTCCAGCCCCTGACTTCCTTTACGGAGATATGACAGTCAAGCACTCTAACTCTGACTAGCTCTGGGGGATCTGAGACTATCTGCATCATCTTTTAAATTCGAGCTTACCTTCTCATAAATGAGTCAGTGTGTTAAGCCAATTTGAACAGTAGCCCCAAACTCTATCAGGAAAATAAACCACTACAAACACATTTTGGGCAAACACTCCAAACCAACTAGAAGTGACTGTGGGAGTTCCCACCGTGGCACAACAGGATCCACATGAAGCAATGCTGCAGCGCCAGGATGCAGGTTCCCTCCCTGGCCCATTACAGCTTTGGCTTAGGTCACCGCTATGGCTCAGATCTGACCCCTGGGTCAGGAATGCCATATGCCACAGGTCAGCCAAAAAAGGAAAAAAAAAGAAAGAAAGAAATGACTGTGGACAGCTGGCTGCTCCAGGTCAGGGGGCAGCCAGTCCCGCACCAAGCTGTGGGGCCGAGCTGTGCACTCTCCACACCACTTGCCACAGGCTGTAAACAACTGCCTTCCCCACCTCACATTCCACTCTCATCCCCTCTCCCAAATGTGTTTCCTCTTCAATTCCCTACCAGATCCTTAAAAGAAAAAATGAAAACTAGATTCTATTGTAAAACAAAAGGTTTTAATGTAACGAAACTTAAATTTCCCTCCCACTTAACTAACAGCCCCTAACCAGAGTCTCTCCCAGAGGAAATTATTCTACTTTCCCACCCCCCTTCCAAGTGGCATCTGTGCCTTCACAGACATATCTGTAAAACTAAATTTCCCCCCTTTTATTATCTTTTGCATGTGATAATCTCATATCCCTCCCACAGTTCATTGTACGGATAACCATATTTAACCAATCCTTTTCAAAGAGACATTTGAGTTTCCTCCAATTGTTTGCTATTGCCAACAGTTTTGCACTAAAAGTCATCTAGATTTGCCACACATGTAGCAGTTACCTGAGGAACAGTTCCTAGATAAAGAATTGCTGGGCAGTTCTAATTTGAATGTACAGTTCACATTTCAATAGATATAGCCAAAATACCTCCCACTGAAGCTGTACCAATTTTGTTCTCCCACCAGCAAAGTATGAGAACTCAATTTCAACCAGTGTCTAGCACAACAGCATTTTTTAAAAAAATTTGCAGACAGATGAAAAACAGCATTTCACAGGGTAACAACGGCTTCGGTAGTTGATCAAATTTCAAAAAACAAAAAATTAATTGGAATGTTGCACATACTTTGTGATTTCCTTCCCATTTCTGTTTTTCTGAAATATAAAATGTTCTCGTGAGCTCACTCTCTGGCACCCTAGACCTATTTATTTTACAGGAGTTCTCTAACACCAAGCCCTTCCCTAGACTAAGTGTTCCCTCTCCACCCCATAACATTTCCCTAGTCATCACAAGCAGGGCCCTGCGTTCAGAGCTCTTCAGGGTTTTAGAGGGACCAGGAAGGAGACTTTATGTCCCAAGTAGGTACAAATTGAAGGACATAAAATGAATTTCCATGAACTCATGGATGACAGAGTCTGAAGCATTTCTGAGGAATGTTCAACTCAACACCATTTACTGAACAGAAACCCTCAGTCCTGTTCAGGGCCCCCAAACAAACAATGTCTGGCCCTCTACGAAGCTCAAACCTCGGCAGCACAAAGCCAGGTCTGCAACAAAGAGAAAGGGGTCCCACCTCCCGGGGGCGGCCGGGGTCAGGGGCGGGCTGGGATGAGCTCTGGAGCTTCGGAGAGGGGCGGGGAGGCGCCCGGGTGAAAGCGCTGGGCCCGCGGCGGGGCCGGAGGCTGAGAGCGGGCAGACGGAGCCAGCGCTCCGGGCCCAGGCGTCGCGCTGACAGCCCGGCCTCCGGGTCGTCCGGGTGGCACGCGGGGGCCGACCCTCGGCCGACTGAGGGGCCGAGGCAGGTGGGCCGGGGTCCAAGATCGAACCGGGTGGACGGCTGCCCGACCCTCCGCCTGTTGCGGCGCTGACGTCGCGGCCGGCAGGGTGCGAGCTGACCCGCCAGAGTGACAACCCTGTCAGGGACCAGGACACCGACGTCCCCGCAGCTCCGGCCCGCGGCGCCCGGGGGTCCCGCCCGCCGCCCCAGCCACGTCAGGCCGAGGGGTCGCCTCAGATCTCCTACAACCCCCGGCCCGGTCTGCTCCCGGCACGCGCCCCGCACCGCTCACGCCCTTGCCCCGGCCCCGCGCGCCTGTCCCGCGCTGCCCCCACCCGCAGCCCCGCGCGGGGACCCATGCCGGCCAGCGCTAGTCGCTTACCTGGCGCCGCTGCAAGCCGAGGCCGCACTCGCGGGGGCGGGGCGGAGCGCGCGGCGGGGCGCGAGGGGCGGGGCTTTGGCGCCTCACGTGGCCTCGCTGCGCAAGCGCTCGGTGGACGCGAGGCGGGGGCGGGGCCCGGGCGGAGGCGGGATTGCCCTGCAGCCAAGTCTCCGCCTGGTTCCCGACTCCGGCGACTTGCGGCGCCCAGCGAGGCGGGAGAATGAAGAGTGAGGACGTGAAGGAATGCGTTCTGGAGAGGGTCGCGCCCCATAAACCCTTCCTCCTTCCTCACCTCTTGTCCCTCCCTCGCGGTCCTCTGAGTCGCCCGCCCCCTGCTGGATGCCAGCAGTGACAGAAACACGGCCAGGGTGAACAGGTGTTTTCTTGTTTACCGAGATTCTGGAGTAAATCCGTTCCCTAGCCTGCGGCCGGGGCCCAGCAGTCTGAGAAGAGCTTGCGTTCGTTTTTCTCCTCCACACACGCAGAGGACCCCATCCTCCGAGGCTCATGCGTGTTGGCCGCTGTGATGGGGGATGTGGCTGGGGATGGCTGGAGGTTAAAAAGAACGGTAGGAGAACGTGGAAGAGAGAGAAAGAAGAAACACTGAGCGCAGACAGCTGCCTGAGGTTCTATACAAGATTGGGAGACAGGAACAGCCTACAAGAACAGAGGTTCCCAGTGGGAGAGGCCTTCCAGGAGGGCTTTCTGGAGGTGGTGACCCCCAAGCTGTGTAACAGATGAGGACTTTGGAGGATCGGGAAAAGTATTCCAGGGTGGGGGCAGTGTCAGCAAAGACATGGAGGGCAGATCTAACCAAGAGATGGTCAGCAGGCTCCCGGAGTTTCTGATCCTGAAGGGAAAGTTGAGGACCAGACTCCAGAAATGGACATGCCCCTGAAGGCAGCCTTCGGTGTTGATGATGGTGGTGGGGGGGGGGCAGATGCTAGCACAGTTGCAGGGGCTGGACTGGAGGAGGGCAGCGGAGAAGTGGCCTCAGATGTGTGGGGAGTGAGGTCAAAGGGCAGTGCTGGTGGAAACCTGGGGAGGAATCAGGATCCCAGGACAGGAGAGTGATAGGTGAGGAGGAGTGAGCCCAAGACATGGCAGGGGGACAGTGAGGCTACTCTAGTCACAGGGGGCTGGAGCAAGAGCAGGTTTAGGGAAAGACGAGGCCTGCCATGGACTGGGGTGATAAGCTGAGCCAGAACAGGTGTGTAGAAAAGGAAAGTGGGCTGAGCGCTGAACATACCTGTGTTCCAGGGGCACCCAGAGAGGACAGGGTAGAAGTTATCTCAAAGGCCCAGTGGGGCCTGGGTGAAGGGAGGCCTTTCCTCTGGGTAGCAGAAGCCAGCCTGTAGTGACTGAGGTGAGAAAGGAGGTGAGGACAGGAAGACAGGCTTCAGAGGCCTGGCCACTGAGATGAGGACAGATGGGACCTCTGCGTGAGGTGAGAGACTGAAGTAGAACACCTTCAGGGTAGGAGAGAGGAGCTGGTGGGTGCGGAACATGAGGAGGAGTGCGGGGAGGCCAGGAGCAAGGTGGAGTGCTGGCCAGGTCAGAGGACATGCCCCAGTCTTCTCTGAGCTGAAGAAATCACCCTCTCAAAATACACCCGGATCAAGTCAGTGGTTCCCCCTCTGGCAAGTTCACTAGGAGGTGTACAGGATAATCTGGTGTTCTCTAGGGGATGTGTTTGCTGCCTATCAAATCCTCCATTCCCAGAGGGTACCAGCTTTATCTGCTCCTCCAGAACTGGCACTCAATGGGTGCTAAGTAAATACAAGTCAAGTTGATTGGAGTAGAGAGAAGTCAGAAGCATATAAACTGGCTAAAGGGCTGGGATAGGTAGTGGAAAATTTCAATGACCCAACCCAATGGAAAGCATCTTAAAGGAAAGGACCACACATACATCTGCAAAACAGTCAAAACAATCTAGGAAACTTTTGCAATGAAATTGGCAGCAAGTGGCAAATAGTATATAAAAAAATCATACCAAAAAAAATAAGGAAATATATTCAGATTCCAATAGTTCGGGAGTTCCCTGGTGGTCTAGAGGTTAGGATTTGGTGCTTGCACCACTGCGTCCCGAGTTCTAGCCCTGTCTGGGAACTGAGATCCTTCATCAAGCTGCTACACACTGCAGCCAAAAACAAAAACAACTTTCAGTTGGGTTCACAGCTGCTGCGTCGCTGACCTTGTTCACCAACACCAGCACCGCCTCTGCTTCGCTGAGCTCCAGCGGAAGAAGGGGGTAAGTAAGGATGTCTCTATACCATGACTTGTACAAAGCTGATGGCCGCAAATCAATCGGTGGTAAAGCACCAAGGAAGCAAGCGGTTACAAAAGCCACTCTCAAGAGTGCGCCCTCTACTTGAGGGGCAAAGAAACTTCATCATTACAGGCCTGGTACCATAGCACTCCATGAAATTAGACATTATCAGAAGTCCACTGAAGGGTTAAGGATCCAGTGTTGCCGTGAGCCTTGGTGTAGGTCGCAGACGCAGCTTGGATCTGTGGCTGTGGCTTAGGCCAGCAGCTGTAGCTCTGATTGGACCCCTAGCCTGGGAACCTCCATATGCCCCGAGTGCAGCCCTAAGGAAGAAAAAAAAAAAACGAAAAAAGTTCACTGAACTTCTGATTTGCAAACTTCCCTTCCAGTGTCTGGTGTGGGAAATTGCTCAGGGCTTCAAAACAGATCTGCGCTTCCAGAATACACGTGTTGGTGCTTTGCAGGAGGCAAGTGAGGCCTATGTGGTTGGCCTTTTTGAAGACACCAACCTATACACTATCCATGCCAAAGGTTTAACAATTATGCCAAAAGACATCCAGTCAGCACGCCGCATACATGGAGAATGTTCTTAAGAATCACTAGGATGGGAAACATTTCATTCTTTAACCAAAAAAATTATCTTCTTCCTGTTATTGGTAGCTCTGAACGTTAGATATTTTTTTTTCCCTTGGGGTCAAAGGGTACCTAAGTATATGACTGCAAGTGGAAAAATAGGGGACAGAAATCAGGTATTGGCAATTTGTCAATTGTCAAACCCACAACCTCATGGTTCCTAGTCAGATTCGTTAACCACTGCACCACACAGGAACTCCGCAAGTACATGTTTTTAATGTCTGTTTTCTGTGCTGTTCCTGTAAGTTTGCTATTAAAATACATTAAACTTTTTTTTTTTTTTTTGCCTTTTGCCTTTTGCCATTTTAGGGCCGCACCCACGGCATGTGGAGGTTCCCAAGCTAGGGGTCTACAGCTGCCGGCCTACGCCACAACCACAGCAACACGGGATCCGAGCCGCGTCTGCGACCTACACCACAGCTCATGGCAATGCCGGATCCTTAATCCACTGAGCAAGGCCAGGGATCAGACCCGCAACCTCATAGTTCCTAGTCAGATTCGTTTCTGCTGAGCCACGACAGGAACTTCTAAAATACATTAAACTATTAAAAAAAGATTCCAATAGTTAAATGGAAATTAACATAAACAGTTAACACTCAAAAGAGGACAAACAGGAGTTCCCATTGTGGCTCAGCGGAAAAGAATCGACTAGGAACCATGAGGTTGCAGGTTCGATCCCGGGCCTCTCTCAGTGGGTTAAGGATCCGGTGTTGCTGTGAGCTGTGGTGTAGGTTGCAGATGTGACTCGGATCCCGTGTTGCTGTGGCTGTGGCATAGGCCAGCGGCTACAGCTCCTATTAGACCCCTAGCCTGAGAACCTCCACATGTTGAGGGTGCAGCCCTAAAATGACAAAAGACCAAAAAAAAAAGAAAAAAGACAAACATGTAACTTCAAAGCTGAAAGAATCATCAATATCAGTGATAGCAGTTCCTGCTGCAGCACAGTGGGTTAGGAATACAACTGCAGCAGCTCAGGTGGCTGCAGAGGTGCATATTCAACCCCCAGCCCAGTCCAGTGGGTTGGAGGGTCCAGCATTGCTGCAGCTGTGACATAGATTGCAGCCCAGATTCAGCCCCTGGCCGAGGAATTTACATGTGCTGTGGGTGCAGTCGTGAAGGAAAAAAGGAAAAAAAAAGTGAGTGAAAGTTTAAAAATGCAAATGATAACATATATCAGTGAATGTATTTGTAACATAAATGACAAAAAATAATTATCCAGAATATACAAAGAACTTTAAAAAATCAATAACTAGAAAGTCAATCAAGCAGACAAATGGTAGATCTTTACTGGAAACTCACAGAAGAGGAAGTCCCAGTAGGTGTAAACATAGGAAGTAGAGTTCAGTTGCATTAATAATCAGGAAATACAAACGTCACACCACATTTTCACACACTGTTAAAGAAAATATTATTCTGACACTTGTTAAAACAGTAAGAAAGACTATTCAGGAAAACTATTGCAACAGGGGGGCACTTGGGCTTAACTCTGAATGCAGCAAATACAGCTGGGGATTTAAAGTTAAGAGCCAACTGAAGGGGTCATTGTATGTAAAATTACTAAAATGAGGCTACAGGGCTAGGGGGTTTCTTGCTCAACTAGCCTGGTGGGATTATCCAAGATAGGGGATGAGGATCCTGATCAGCTATCAAGGGTGTGAAATTCTCCCTGATCTGATTTGGCAGAATTCTTTGCCTAGACTGGGCTAGGCAGTCAGAAACAGGACAGGTGCCATAGTGGAGGCGTAGCTGAAAAGAAGGCTCAGAGGAGCCGACTGAATTTGGTCAAGGAGAGAGTCTTTGTCACCATCAACATGGCAAAATGTAAAATCGGTTGAGAGCAAGCATCAGTTGGTGAGGGGAGTATATGTACATTGCTGATGGGACTATAAGCTGGAACAACCAATTTGGAGCTCACAGTGGTTTAAAAACGTGCCTGCAAAATCTTTGACTCTCCTCCCTTCAAAGGGAGTTCCCTGGTTAGGGATCCAGCATTGTCACTGCTGTGGATCTGGTTACCGCTGTGGGTACAAGTTCAGTCCCTGGCCTGGGAACTCCCACATGCTGTGGGCATGGCCAAAAAAATAAATAAATAAATTAGAAGTGTAAAGCCCAATCTTCTTTCCCTTGAAATTGGGCTGATCTAGTGACTGACTTCTAAGGAACAGAATGAGACAAATTAAAGAATGTGACCATAAAAGGCATTGCAGGAGTTCTACTGTGGCACAGTGGGTTAAGGATCCAGCATTGCTGCAGATGTGGCATAGGTTGTAGCTGCAGCTCGGATCTGATCCCTGGGCCAGGAACTTACATAAGCCATTGGGGGTGGCTGAAAAAGAAAAAAAAAAACGATTTGATCTCTGACCTTTGAACTTCCATATGCCACATGTACCACCAAAAATATAAAATAAAACAAAATAAAGGCACTGCAACTTCAGCCTCCCTCTGTCTGCAGGAAGTGAACTGACATGTCTCAAGCAGTCATAAAGGGCTTGCATGGAACTGGGACCTCAGTCAAAATCAATCAATTTGGAGTTCCCATTGTGGCACAACTGAAACAAATCCGACCAGTATCCATGAGGATTCAGGTTTGATCCCTGGCTCGCTCAGTGGGTTGGGGATCCGGTGTTGCCATGAGCTATGGCGTAGGTTGCAGACATGGCTCGGATCCTGCAATGCTGTGGCTGTGGCATAGGCCAACAGCTGTAGCTCTGATTGGACCTTCCATATGCTGAGTGCCGACCTAAAAAGAAAACAAAAAAATTTTGCCAGCCAGGAGCCAGGTGCCTTGAAAGCAGATCCTCCAGCCCGGCCTCTAAGTTAGACAGGAGGTTAGGGGGCAGGGCACAGCCTTTAAAAGAATGATCTAGCCCTTGAGGATAAAAACTGGTCAGGGAGCTCCCACTGTGGTGAAATGGGATCAGCAGCATCTTGGGAGCGCTGGGATTCAGGTTTGATCCCCAGCAGGACCTAATGGATTTAGGATCCCACATTGCCTCAGCTGTGGCTCAGATCTGATCCTGGGGAGCTCCATATGCTGCGGGGCATCAAAAAAAAAAAAAAAAAATCTGGTCAGAAATGGAGTTCCTATTGCAGCTCAGTTGGTTAAATATCCAGTGTTGCTTTGACTGTGGTGTAGGCTTCAGCTACAGCTCTGATTCGAACCCTGGTCCAGGAACTTCCAGAGGCCCCAGATGTGGGTGGTAAAAAAAAAAACCCAACTTGGAGTTCCTGTTGTGGCACAATGGAAACGAATCTGACTAGGAACCATGAGGTAGCAGGTTCAATCCCTGGCCTTGCTCAGTGGGTTAAGGATCTGTGCCATGAGCTGTAGTATAGGTTGCAGATGCAGCTTGGATCTGGCATTTCTGTGGCTGTGGTGTAGGCCAGCAGCTGTAGCTCCAGTTGGACACCTAGCCTGGGAATCTCCGTATGCCTCGGGTGCAGCCCTAAAAAGACAAAAAACAAACAAACAAAAAAACAAAAAACAACTAAAGAAATAAAAAAACTGGTCAGAGCCACTTAGGTCCTCCTTCCAGCAGCCCTTGAGCATCACTCTACCCCGCTATAACAGAACAGCAGCTAAATGACACACCCGCAAGTGCCAAGACAGTTCCGAGGCCAACCATAAAAGGCCAAAAAGAGGGCAGTGGCCCAGTTCTGGGAAATCCCCACCCCTTGCCCAAAATAGTTGGAATAATCTTCCCACTCATTAGCCTGTGAAATTACCCAGCCCAGAAAAACTAACCACCCCCTGTTTCAGGGCTGCTCTCAACTTCTGAGAGAGACCACATTCTGTCCATGGAATATGAATCTCTCTAAATAAACTTGCTTTCACCTTACTCTGACTCGCTCTTGAATTCCATCCTGCAGGAAACCAAGGACCCTGACTTTGAAGCCCATCCCAGGGACTCACCTGATTCCTGGGACGTGACCATCCTCTCTCACCCCATTTTCCTGCAACATCTTCACAAAGGAGGAGGCAGAATGTGGTCTTCTCCCCCTTCTCATTTTTCCTCTGATTATAGAAACGTAGCCCACTTAGTTCTCCGGGACAGAGCGCTCTTTCCTAGCAGATTGCACCCTTTACAAGTGTCCTCTACTAGTAAATTCCCTTCTTACCTCCCACTTTGTTCCTTACTGAATTCTTTCTGCACCGAGACCTAAGCTTCAGGAGTGCCCATTGTGGCTCAGCAGGTTAAGATCCAACTAGTTTCCACGAGGATGCAATTTCCATCCCTGGTCTCACTCAGTGTGTTAAGGATCTGGTGTTGCCACAAGCTGTGGTGTAGGTTGCAGACGCAGTTTGGATCTAGTGTTGCTGTGACTGTGGTGTAAGCTGGGAGCTGCAGCTCTGATTTGACCCCTAGCCTGGGAACTTCCATATGCTGCAGGTTTGGCCCTAAAAAGATAAAAAAGAAGAGGAAGAAGAAGAAGGAGAAGAAGGAGAAGAACCTGAACGTCATTAAGTTCTTCATTAAGTTCGGTGGTTTCAAGAGAACTGTAGTCCAACATCTGCCTGGAACCTCAAGAGAGACTGAATGAGAACCCGACCCAGCCTCTCCTGAATTTCTGAACCACAGAAAGGATGGAAGATAATGAATGTCTGTTATTGTTGTTTTAATCCACTTTGCTGTGGATTAATTTGTTATGCAACAGCATTAGATAACTGATAGCCAGAACAGCTGGTAATAGCTATTAACATTTAAATAAATGCACAGTGGCTTTCTGCAAGCCCACAAGTCCATTTCTGGGTATGTGTATTGGAGAAATGAGGAAGTAGGACCAAAGAATGTCTATAAGCAAAGCAGGGTACATCGGTACTGTGGGATGACTTGCAGCAGGCACGCTAGGGGGCTGTGATGTAGCAGTAACTCTTTTTAAGTGACAAGGACAAGCTGTGGAAAAATATATATCATACCATCTACGTAAAAAACAGCTGGAGCTGTGAGGACTAAGCCAGCCACGGCCTTCAGCTCTCCACCAGGAAGGCTTATTAGGCTGTGGGAAAAGACTTTATTTTGGGAGGATCAAGTTCTCAATAACTGTATTGTTTCTTTCTGGAATTTTCAGAGACTCCATTTATCTGGACAATAGGCTACTCAACTAACTGCCATCAGAGGGAAGAGCAAAGAAAGCTCAGCTGGGGAGTTCTCTTGTGGTTCAGTGGTTAAGAATCCAGTGTTATCCCTGCAACAGCTCTGGTCGTGGCTGTGGCATGAGTTCAGTCCCTGGCCTGGGAACTTCAACATGCCACAGGTGCAGAAAAAAAAGGGGGAGGGGAGCTCAGCTGGGTGCTTTCAAAGCCAGTTGTCTTTTCAGGACTGCTTCCAACCCTTAGCTACCAATACTCCAGAACTGTTCTGTCAGGAGCTTTGCTCAATCCTACTCAGCCTCCAACATTGAAAGTCCCACCCTAAAAACCTTATAAACATCCTGCCTTTGACCTCCTTCTCCTGCACAATTCCACCCTCACACGCACAAAATCAACAGCAGTTTCTTAATATCACCAAAGAGCTGAGTAATCTCATTTTCCAATTTTCCCCTACATTTCCTTCTTTGCTGCTTTTGGAAGTTTACTGGACTCAAGATCCAATCGTGCCCCTTATGCTGCAGAGAGTTGGGGGCCTCTAAAAATCTCTCTTAATCTTTGGATTCCCTTTCACCTGTATTTTTATTCCTCTTCCTTTTTTTTTTTTCTAAATACATCTATGTTCTATTTATTTATTTTTAATTTTTTGTCTTCTCTAGGGCCTTATCTGCGGCATATGGAGGTTCCCAGGCTAGGAGTCTAATTGGAGCTGTTGCTGCCGGCCTACAGCACAGCCACAGCAATGCTGGATCTGAGCCGCATCTGCGACCTACACCACAGCTCACGGCAATGCTGGATTCTTAACCTACTGAGTGAGGCCAGGGACTGAAGCCGCATCCTCATAGACACTAGTCAGATTCATTTCCTCTGAGACACAACCAGAACTCCCATACATCCTTTTTCTCACATTATCCTCCACCATGTTGCATCACAAGTGACTAGATATAGTTCCCTGTGCTATACTGTAGGATCTCATTGCTCATCCACTCCAAATGCAATAGTTTGCATCTACTAACCCCAAACTCCCACTCCCTCCCCCTCGCACTTGGCAAACACAAGTCTGTTCTGCATGTCCATGAGTTTGTGTCTTTTATGTAGATAGGTTCATTTGTGCCGTATTTTAGAGTCCATATATTTGTGATGTCATATGGTATTTGTCTTTCTCTTTCTGACTTACTTCACTTAGTATGAGAGTCTCTAGTTCTATCCATGTTGATGCAAATGACATTACTTTGTTCTTTTTATGGCTGAGTAGTATTCCATTGTGTATATGTACCACATCTTTTTTTTTTTTTTTTTTTTTGCTTTTTAGGGCCGCACCTGCAGCATATGGAGATTCTCAGGCTAGAGGTCCAATCAGAGCTAAAGCTGCTGGCCTATGCCACAAGCCGCATCAACATCAGACCCAAGCCATGTCTTCTACCTACACCATAGCTCACGGCAATGCCAGATCCTTAACCCACTGAGTGAGGCCAGGGATCAAGCCTACAACCTCATGGTTCCTAGTCAGATTTGTTTCCGTTGTACCACAATTGGCACTCCCTATCTTCTTAATCCATTCCTCTGTTGATGGACATTTAGGTTGTTTCCATGTCTTGGCTATTGTGAATAGTGCTGCAATGAACATAGGGTGTACATATCTTTTTGAGTAAATGTTTTGTCCTGATTACATGTCCAGGAGTGGGATTGCTGGATCGTTTTGTAGTTCTATATTCAGTTTTCTGAGGTACCTCCGTACTGTTTTCCATAGTGGTTATACCAGTTTACATTCCCACCAAGAGTGTAGGAGGGGTCCTTTTCTTCCACACCCTCTCCAGCATTTGTTATTTGTAGATTTATTAACGATGGCCACTCTGACTAGTGTGAAGTGGTCCCTCATTGTAGTTTTGATTTGTATTTCTCTAATAATTCATGATGTTGAGCATTTTTTCATATGCCTGTTGGCCATCTGTATGTCTTATTTGGAGACATGTCTATTCAGGTTTTCTGTCCATTTGTTCATTTTTTTATTTTTATTTTTTGCTGTTGAGTTGTATGAGTTGTTGGCATACTTTGGAGATTAAGCCCTTGTTGGTTGCATTGTTTGAAACTATTTTCTCCCATTCCATAGGTCATCTCTTCCCTTTTTTGGTTTCCTTTGCTATGCAAAAGCTTGTAAGTTTGATTAGATCCCACTGGCTTATTTTTGTTTTTATTTCTATTGCTTTGGGAGACTGACCTAAGAAAACATTTGTACGGTTGATGTCAGAGAATTGTTTTCTTACATTCTCTTCTAGGAGTTTTAATGTGTATTATGTTTAAATCTTTACCTTTTTGAGTATATTTTTGTGAATGGTGTGAGGGTGTGTTCCAGTTTCATTGATTTACATGCTGCCGTCTGGTTTTTCCAGAACCATTTCCTGAAGAGACTGTCTTTTTCCCATTTTATATTCTTTCCTCTTTTGTTGAAGGTTAATTGCTTTTTTGGGGGGAGGCACGTACCTGCAGCATATGGAAGTTCCCAGGCTAGGGGTCGAATCAGACCTGCAGATGCCAGTCTACACCACAGCCACAGCAACTCAGGATCCAAGCCACGTCTGCGACCTACACCATAGCTCAGGGTGATGCTGGATCCCCAACCCACTGAGCCTGGCCAGGAATTGACACTGTATCCTCATGGACACTAGTCAGATTCATTTCTGCTGCACCACAATGGAAACTCCTAAAGATTAATAGGGCATAGGTGTCTGGGTCTATTTTTCGTCTTGTTGCAGAAACAGGATCCTTTGTTCTGTCTCCACATCCTGGATGGATTTTGCAGTTTATAGTGTGACAACCACTAGTGAGTACCCAAAACACAAAGTGCTACTTTCTTGGGGAAAAAGGTAAAAACCTGTAACAATGAAAAAGAATGGATATGTGTTTATGCATAAATGAATCACTTTGCTATACACCTGAAACTAATACAACATTGTAAATCAACTATATGCCAATATAAAAATTAAAAACATAAAATTATATAAAGTACATAGTATAAAATAGTTAACCAGGAGTTACCTGGTGGCTTAGCAAGTTAAGGGTTCAGAGTTGTCACTGCTGTGGCTCAGGGTCACCGCCGTGGCATAAGTTTGATCCCTGGCCTGGGAAGTTCCCCATACCGAGGAGGAACTGGCCAAAAAAAAAAAAGGTTATTTCTTTATTTCCTCAGCCCAGGTCCTAGAAATGGGTGCTGGGTTCCAGGGACTCATTTTATATAATTTCACACATTATATATATTAAAGAATTTTATTAAATGTGCAAGAGGTATAGAGATAGGGTGATGAATCATTCTGGCCAGGCTGGGAGTTGCCAAGATGTGGACTTTTGGAGCTAAAACCAACAGATTCCAAAATTCCCGTCATGGCTCATGGTTAACGAATCCAACTAGGAAACATGAGGTTGCGGGTTCAATCCCTGACCTTGCTCTGTGGGTTAAGGATCTAGCGTTGCCGTGAGCTGTGCTCTAGGTTGCAGATGTGGCTCGGATCCCATGTTGCTGTGGCTGTGGCGTAGGCTGGCGGCTACAGCTCCAATTAGACCCCTAGCCTGGGAACCTCCATATGCTGCAGGTGCGGCCCTAGAAAAAGGCAAAAAAAAAGACCAAAAAAAAAACCCCCAAAAAACCAACAGATTCCTGGGCAAACCTGATCACTGGAGGTACAGATGTCTTAAAAGTTATTTTCAAGGAGT
>PVHT021183555.1:849477-894798 GCA_004024745.2 Catagonus wagneri
AGGAACTTCAACATGCTGCAGGTGCGGCCATAAAAAAAAAAAAAGGTGGAATTCCTGTTATGTCTCAGCAGTAATCCCACGAGGATCCATGAGGATATGGGTTCAATCCCTGGCCTTGCTCAGTGGGTTAAAGATCTGGCATTGCCGTGAGCTGTGGTGTAGGTCACAGGCACAGCTCGGATCCTTTGTTGCTGTGGCTATGGTGTAGGTTGGCAGCTGCAGCTCCAATTTGACCCCTAGCTTGGGAACTTCCAAATGCCACAGGTTCGGCCCCAAAAAGCAAGCAAACAAACAACAAAGTTATTTTCAGGAGAACTAGAGCAAAAAAGTTTGCAGATATGAACATCTCTCCTGAAAAGTGAGGATGAGAGGGGCCCATTTTTGGAAACTGCTGACACCTTTCTCTTCCAATGCTCCCCACCCCACACCACCATCTCCTGCCTGGTGCTGAGGGACACTGGGTGGACACACTCCTGCCTGGACCTGGCACTTATTAGGCATTGGTAGATGCCAGTTCTGTGAGGCCCATCTTGTGTGACTGTCTGTTTACCACTTATGGACCATTTGGGTCCAGGATTTTTGTCATCTGCTTTCTTTCCCCAGGGGCATGGACAAGGCTCCATAGGTTCAATCTGGGAGAATTCTTTTTTTTTTTTTTTGTCACTTCAGGGTCGCACCCGTGGCATATGGAGGTTCCCAGGCTAGGGGTCTAATCAGAGCTATAGCCGCCAGCCTACGCCACAGCCACAGCAACGCGGAATCCGAGCTGCGTCTGCAACCTACACCACAGCTTACAGCAAGGCCGGATCCTTAACCCGCTGAGCGAGGCCAGGGATGGAAGTCGCATCCTCACAGATGCTGATCAGATTCATTTCCGCTGCGCCACCAGGGGAACTCCTGGCAGAATTTATTATCTACAGGCTCTAACCCTCTCCTCCCTTCTCGCCGGCCTCCAGCTTCCTTGCCTCCTCCATCCAGCAAGTTTGTGAGCCATCCTCAAGCACTTGGCCATGTTCTCCACGGATAGCTGTTGCACCAAAGAGGAAAGCACATGTCTAAAAATTAAAAGTGCGGTTTGGGTTCCTCACAACACCAGCCCCTACATAATACAGCCATTGGTGGGACATGTGATTCCAAAAGTCTAACAGAGAGACGCAGTGGTGGAAGGTGCTCTGGTCCCTCTTGGGATGCGGCGCTGTAAGGCAGCCTCCAAGGGCATAGTGAGGGCATAGCAGGGCACATAGCTGGCACAGATAAATCGCTAATAAACAGTCCCCCACGGCGTTCTCTTGAATAGCTGGCGGCCGCGTCAGGCCTCCCCGCGGGGTGTGGATCACCTTGATTTGCGGGGCCAGCACACAGTAGGGCCGCGGGTGACGCAGGCGGTCAGGTGCAGCTCGGGCCGGCCTGGGGCCTCAGGGAGAGCGGCGCGGGTGGGGCTTCGCGACGCCCGCGGACTCCATTTCCCACAGGCCCGCGCGCGACTTCACCTCCCACAAATCCTGCTCTGCTTCCGGCACGGCCGGGACGCCACCGAGGGCTTCCGGGTTTGGGCCTGGCGCTGCGGTTGAGACGGCGGCTGCCGAGTCGGGAGCGGGCGGTGGGAGAGTGGCACCGGCATGGACGTTTCGGGGCAGGAGACCGACTGGCGGAGCCCCGCCTTCCGGCAGAAGCTGGTCAGCCAGATGTGAGTAGGGGCCGAGTGGCGGCGCGACCCCCGGCCTTCTCCTCAGCCCTCCTCTCGGCGGGAGGGGGGGGCGCTACCGGACCCTAGGGGTCCTGGGCGCTGGACCGCGGGGGACGCAGGCGCGGCCTTCCCTGCTGCTCCCGCCGCTCTCGACCGCCATGGTCGCGTGTTAGCGTTTCTGCGCCGAACTCTGCCAGTCGGCGAGCCCCAGCTCGTGAGTCATCGCCCTGCGCTTTCTCACTCGTCGTTTGTGTGCTTGAGATGCAGCCTTTTCCCTTGCTCCGCGTCCACTGCGGACGGCGGAGGCCGGGGCCGCCGTGGTGTCTTCCGCAGCGCTGGGCGTTTTGCGATTCCCTCCCCAGAGAGGGGCCTCCGGGCGAGGACGAGGGCGGAGGAGGTGGATGGAAGGGGTGGTGGGGACAAGAATCTACGGGTGACACCCCTGCCCCGGGGTGGACATCGCGGGAAGGTGGCAGGAAGAGGCTGTCAGGAAGCGACCTTCGCTCGGCAGGGGGAGTGGAGAGCTGGGGCTAGTGCTCCTCCCAGGTCTCCGTTGGATGCAGGGGCTGCTGTGCGCCCAAGGCTGCGCGCGCGGACTCCAGCTCCTCCGCACCGGCAGGGCTTGCCGGACTGGCGTGCTGTGCTGCTGGGGATCAGCCCAAGACAACCCTTGCCCTCGGGGGACGCGCCGCCAAGGCTCAGTTACGGTGCAGTCTTTTTCGTACCGGATGGACAGTTTGCAAGGAGCCGCCTTGGGGAGTAGGCGACAAATAAACTGAGTCCTGGAAAGACAAGTAGGAGTGTGAAGGGCCATCATTGCAAGCTGAGCAGTGGGGAGGGGAGTGTGAGCGCTCACTGCGTGGAGGACGTCGTGCTTGGCTGAGAGTTCTGGGGTTTGAAGAGAGGATCGTGGAATGAGGGCGGGCAGGTGCTGGCTCGTTAGTGGTGGGAGTGTTGTGCTGGGGAGGTGAGCCTGTATTTGGCGTGGGGCCTGCTTGGAGATAGTGACCTGCCAGAGTTGGGAAGATCCCCGGAGTCCCTGGAGATGGATCAAGAACAGAGGAGAGAGACCAGTTAGGCCTTAATGAGAGATTTGAGCTCCTGGGGTGTGGGGACCTGTCGTTTTTCATGTCTGTATTCCCACTGCTAGAGCTCTGACACATAGCTCTGTAACGTGGTTTGTGGAATGAACTAGTGAAGCAAGAGATTATAAAGGCCTGCATTAGACAGTGGTAGAAACTGAAAAGAGGAAGATGATTCTAGAGAAAGGGGAGAGTGAGCGGAGACAACCCTGATGACTAACTGGATGTAGGGGGTGGGGTGCAGCAGTGTGGAAGGAAGGATGTATGCCTGGAAGCCTGTTGTACCCTGCTGGAGTGGGCACTGGAGAGCTAGGTTCCCGCCAGTGCCATGGAATAGTTTGGGATCAGTTCTGCGGATATTGCTGAATCAGTGAACACTGATTTTTTTTGATGCACTGGAGTTATCGACAGATGAAATCTTGAGGATTGGCCCACTTCAGGGCTCCTGTAAAAACAGCCCCCAGGGCAAAGATTACTCTTTGGGGAAGCTGGGAATTTAAGGATGGGTGGACTGAGTTACCACCAAAGGAAATGGGCTGGGTAGGCTAATGTCAGAGGTCTGAGAGGGCCATTGAAGAGGACTGACTGCAGCTGAACCACAACAGGGACTCCGTGACTGAATACTTCTTAACGCAGCCTTCTTCTACCTCTAGAGAAGCAGGTTTCTTTCTTTCTTTCTTCCTTTCTTCTTTCTTTCCTTTTTTTTTTTTGCCAGATTGCTGCTTTGGGTATTAGCTTTTCTACTGCTGCCAACAAATTGTGTTGCTTAAAACAATACAGATTTATAACCTGACAATTTCTGTAGACCAGAGGTTTAAGTAGGCTCAGCTGAGTCTTCGGCTTAGGGTCTTATAGGGCTGAAGTCAAGATGCTGGCAGGGGTGCATTTCTTCCTGGAGGCTCTGGGAGAATTTTCTTTTAAGCTTGCCAGGTTGTTGGCCAAATTCAGTTCCATGCAGTTGTAGGACTGAAGTGAGATCATTCTTTACTGGCTGTTAACCGGGATCAGTCTTTCTTTGTTTTCAGGGGCTGCCTACATTCCCTCTCACTTGCTACGGGGCCCCCTGCAGCACAGGTGGGTTCTTCTGCCACATCTCTGGCTTCAGCCAGAAGAGATAATTCTCTCCTAAAGGCTCATTATGAGACTTGGTCCACTCAGATAATTTAGGGTGATGCCCCTGCTTTAAAGCCTGTGACCTGGAGTTCCCGTCGTGGCGCAGGGGAAACGAATCCGACTAGGAACCATGAGGTTGCGGGTTCAAACCATGAGGTTGAGGGTTTGATTCCTGGCCTTGCTCAGTGGGTTAAGGATCTGGCATTGCCATGAGCTGTGGTGTTGGTTGCAGACTCGGCTCGGATCTGGTGTTGCTGTTGCTGTGGCTGTGGCGTAGGCCGGCAGCTATAGCTCCAATTAAACCCCTAGCCTGAGAACTTCCATATGCCACGGGTGCAGCCCTGAAAAAAGAAAAAAAAAAGCCTATAATCTTATTACATTTGGAAAGTCCCTTCCGCCTATGAGATAGCTTGTTTCCAGGTTTCCAGGATTAGGGATTGGGCACTTTGGGGAGCCCTTCCTCCTACTCCTGCTGGGATGAGCGGTTTCCAAGGCTGCCTAACATCATTGGGTATTCTCAGTTCTTAGATTTGTCCATTTTCTCTCCAGGTTTCACTTTGAAAGTTGTGATTCTTGCTGCCTTGATTTATTGTGTTCACGGGATTCACTGTCCACCGTCCTGCTGGAAACTCATCAGTGACTTTCCTTAGCCTCAGACAAAACTCTAGATGTCCTACCCTGCCAGACCCTCACCACAGCCCAGCCTAGCCACCCCTTCTCCCTTTCCCCCAACCCTGGTCCAGGATCTCTAGTCTTTCAGCTTGTTGAACATTCCACATTCTTTCTTTGTTCTATTTATTTATTTGTGTGTGTATATATATATATATATATATATATATATTTTTTTTTTTTTTTTGGCTTTTTAGGGCCGCACCCAGGGCATATGGAAATTCCCAGGCTAGAGATCGAATCTAAACTACAGTGGCTGGCCATAGCCACAGCAACATGGGATCTGAGCCACATCTGTGACCTACATTACAGCTCACAGCAACACCGGATCCCCCACCCACTGATTGAGGCTAGGGATTGAATTTGCATCCTCATGGATACTAGTTGGATTCGTTTACGCTGCGCCACACTGGGAACTCCTGTTCTTTCTCTTTAAACAGTTTATTATCGGGAGTTCCTGCTGTGATGCAGTAGGTTAAGAATATGACTACAGGAGTTCCCATTGTGGCTCAGTGGTAGCGAACCCGGAGGATGCAGGTTCAATCCCTGGCCCTGCTCAGTGGGTTAAGGATCTGACGTTGCTGTGAGCTGTGGTGTAGGTCACAGATGCGGCTCAGATCCCGCATTGCTGTGGCTTTGGTGTAGGACAGCAGCTGCAGCTCTGGTTCAATCCCTAGCCTGGGAACTTCCATATGCCACAGGTGTGGCCCTAAAAAGACCATAAATAATAAAAAAAGGAAGAAGAATCTGACTGCAGTGGCTTGGGTCCCTGTGAAGGTGTGGATTTGATATATCTGGCCTTGTGCAGTCAGTTAAAGCATGTGGTGTTGCCACAACTATGACATAGGTTGCAGATGTGGTTCGGATTCAATCCCTGACCCAGGAACTTCCATATACCACGAGTGCAGCCATTTAAAAAATTAAAAAAAAAAGAGCAATTTATTATCTAATATTTAAGGTATTCAACAATGGGTAGATTTCTTTCTCTTTTTTTCTTTCTTTTTTTTTTTTTTTGCTTTTTATGGCTGCACCTGCGGCATATGGAGGTTCCCAGGCTAGGGGTCCAGTCGGAGCTACAGCTGCCGGCAATGCTGGATCCTTAACCCACTGAGCAAGGCCAGGGATCGAACCCACAATTTCATGGTTCCTAGTGGATTTATTTCTGCTGCAGCGTGATGAGAACTCCAACAATGGGTAGATTTCACTTTGCTCTGTTCATGACTAGCTCCTTTTCTTCCTTGAGGTATCTGCTTAAATATCAGATAATCGGGATACTTTTCTGCCCACCCTTCCTAAAGTGGGTCACTTCCACTGATATGTTACATCGCGACCCTCTTTAGTTTCCTGTAAGACCCCAATCCTGTGAAGCATGGCACCTGGCATATAAAACACTTGCTGAAGAGTGCAAGCCTAGGTATTTTCCTGGGGATTGTATATGCCGTCCTCTCAACAACAGTGACCTTCTTTACTTGCCGCAGTGTTCATTGTAAAGCTCTAGAACCCTCACTTTCTCCACATGTTAGCTGAGTGATCTTGGATGCTTAACCTGAGTCATGCCCTCATCCACATGAAGGCAGCAGTCTAGTCTGTCACAGGGGTGGGGGGAGGGAAGAAGAGACCTCCATTCCCGCCCTGGCAGAGGGCTTGGGGCTCAGAGGTTCGTTCCCTGATGCCCCCTCCCTGAGCCCTCGCAGGAGTTAGACCCTGGGGAGTGAAGGTGAAACTGCCAAGGGGTTAGGGGAATTGATAATACTTACAGGAGCCTTTGGGGAGGGTAATTGTGAAACTGTTGGTGGTTTCATATGGGCTCTTTGTGGAACATCCATGTGCCCTGCAGGACTGCAGGAGCAGCACCCCTTAGAGCCTTGCAGCTGGTCTTTACGGGCTTCGAGCCTGCCTCCTGGGCTTGTTGGCTTAGCGTTGGGTCTGTCGGCTTCTGGAGAACAGGGGTGTGAGTAGTGACCAGCACCGAGCCTGGCATGGGGTAGGTGAGCAGTGAATGCGCCAAAGGACTGCCTTGATCGTTTCTTCTCATCTTATTCTGAAGACTTTTATACCCCTGCCGCCGGCCAGTGCAGCAGATCGCACCTTCAGGCATGGAATAAATAAATGTCTTTTGGGCTGAACAGACTGCATAGGAAGAGCCCCTGGGGCAGGCAGCTCTGCATCAGGGTTCCAGTCAGTCAGGTGCCAAGGACGGGTTGAAGGAGCATGGAGCTGGTTCGGTCAGACAGGTCAGCTGCCTCTTCTGCCAAAGCCCCCAAGGGATGTGTGACCCAGTTCAGGGACCCAGGAGATGTGGGGGTTTAGGCCTAGACTGGAAGGAGAAAGTCAGTGCTGTTTAACCAGAAACAAATAAAACAAAGCCAAAAAGGAAAGCAGAAGAGAACAGACAACCAAACAGCAACTTCCAAAGACCTGGAGAGGCCTTCAGAGGGACAGGGGTGTCCTGAAACTTGCTCATCCAGATCCTGCCTGTGGCTTGTGGTCCTTCCTACCAGGAGGAGCCACAGTCTTGGCTGAGCCTTCTCTGGCTTAGCCCACCCAGGCTGCCCTGCAGCCCGTGCCCTTGTGTTCCAGTGGGAAGGCAGCTCAGACCCGTGCTGGCTTCACAGCCTGGTTGTAGGCCACACCTGTTCTGATCTTTATATGAAGCCCACTGCTGGAATGTCAGCTCCCTAGAGGCTGGCCCTGCTTTGTCTAGGCCAGGAGAGACAGTGACCTGAAAGGGACACAAGCCTTCCATCATCCGGAGCTTTCTCAGCATCAGCAGCAAGAGCAGCGGAAATGTGGGTGTGCTGTATTGGCACCGCTGCGGGAGCTGGCGTGTTAGTTGCAGCTGTGTACTCGCCCTGCCCACGTTGGGCATTCTGGGGTGGGAAGGACTGTGCTGCATGCTTATCCCCCTGCCACAGTCACAAAGGGCAGGGGTACTTGCCCTTGGAAAGGCTTCCTCAGGGCAGTAATGTTGGTTACAGACCTCTGTTGGTTACAGAGGGTAGCTTTTTAAAGGAATTATGATAGATTTTTAAAAAGTCAAAATGGGAGTTCCCTTCGTGTTCAGTGGTTTACAAACCTGACCACGAACCGTGAGGATGTGAGTTTGATCAAGTGGGTTAAGGATCTGGTGTTGCTGTGAGCTGTGGTGTAGGTTGCACATACGAATCAGATCTGGCGTTGCTATGGCATAGGCCAGCAGCTGTAACTCCGATTTGACCTGGGAACTTACACATGCTGTGGGTGCACCCCCCCTCCCAAAAGAACACACAAAAAATTCAAAATGGATCATAGGCTCAATTAGTGTAGTTTAAAGACCCTGTGCCTGTGTTTATCTCTCAACTTCAAGTCCTCTACTCCTTTTTTTTTTGGGGGGGTCTTTTTAGGGCCGCACAGGCAGCATATGGAGGTTCCCAGGCTAGGGGTCTAATCGGAGCTGTAGCTGCCGGCCTATACCACAGCCACAGCAACGCCAGATCTGAGCCGTGTCTGCAACACCACAGCTCATGGCAACACTGGATCCTTAACCTACTGAGCGATGTCAGGGATCGAACCCGCAACCTCATGGTTCCTAGTTGGATTCATTTCCGCTGTGCCATGATGGGAACTCCTTTTTTTGCTTTTTAGGACCACACCTACAGCATGTGGAAGTTCCTAGGCTAGGGGGTCGAATCAGAGCTACAGCTTCTGGCCTATGCCACAGTCACAGCAACACCAGATCCAACACGTCTGTGACCTACACTATAGCTCACTGCAACACCGGATCCTTAACCCACTGAGCGAGGCCAGGGATCGAACCTGTAATTTCATGGATCCTAGTTGGGTTCGTTAATTGCTGAGCTGCAACCAAATCGCCTCAAGTCCTCGACTCTTGCTTCATGGACTCTACCCTCTGCTCCCTGTCACATGGTACCTGGAATTTTTTTTTTTTTTTTTGCCTTTTGTCATTTTAGGGCTGCACCCGTGGCACGTGGAGGTTCCCAGGCTAGGGGTCTAATCGGAGCTGTAGCCGCGGCCTACGCCGTAGCTACAGCAACGCAGGATCCTAGCCGCATATATGACCTACACCACAGCTCACGGCAACACCAGATTGTTAACCCACTGAGCAAGGCCAGGCAATCTCATGGTTCCTAGTCAGATTCATTAACTGCTGCGCCACGACGGGAACTCCCGGAATTTTTTTTTTTAATGATTTTTATTTTTTCTATTATACTTGGTTTACAGTGTTCTGTCAGTTTTTCACTCTAGCGAAATGACCCAGTCACATATGTACATGCATACATTCTTTTTCTCACATTATCCTCCATTATGCTCCATCACAAGTGACTAGATACAGTTCCCAGTGCTATACAGCAGGATTTCATTGCTTATCCATTCCAAATGCAATAGCTTGCATCTATTAACCTCAGGTTTCCAGTGCATCCCACTCCCTCCTCCTCCCCCTCAGCAACCACAAGTCTGTTCTCCAAGTCCATGAGTTTCTTTTCAGTGGAAAGTTTCATTTGTGCCATATATTAGATTCCAGATATAAGTGATTAAGTGATATCATATGATATTTGTCTTTCTCTTTCTGACTTCCTTCACTTAGTATGAGAATTTCTAGTTCCATCCATGTTGTTGCAAATGGCATAATTTTGTTCCTTATTATGGCTCAGTAGTATTCCATTGTGTATGTATACCACATCTTCTTAATCCATTTATCTGTCGATGGACATTGAGGTTGTTTCCATGTCTTGGCTATTGTGAATAGTGGGTACCCAGAATGTTTGAGGGGCTGCCTACTACCTGGGGGCTCAGCTCTGAGCCTGGATCCTTCCTCTAGGGTCTGCCCTGCCTGCCAGCGCCACTGGCCGGCCTGCTCCTGGGTCCTCATAGGAACATGATTCTTGCCCCGGCTGCTCTCTGCCTCCTGTTTGTTCCTCTGAGGACAGCGGTCCCATCCCGCTCACCCTGCCAGGACACTGGGCCACCGCTTGCCTCCCCTCCTCCCAACACTGTCACCACTCTGCATCTGGATTGTGTGACACAGTCCCTAGTCTGAATCCCTCATGGCAGAAATACTGCGAGCCTTTGTGACTCAGAGTCGATTCCTGCCTCTCCAAGAGTGCAGTGGCCCATTCAGGCTCTGGTGATGGTGGGCGCTCACCTCGGAGTCAGAGAAAGTTGGAATACCACATGTGCAAAGATGCCAACTGGCATCTTCACAGGCTGCTGCTGGGGGTATGTGAACTAGGCCCCGTTTCTGGAAGGCTGTCTGGCATTTTGTTTATCCCTGCAACCTTCAAACGTCTGATTACTGTGGGCACTGGCTGCCAGGCTGTGAGCAGGAGTGTTCAGAGCCTAGTGGTGGGGATGCTTACCGTGTCCACAGCACATCAAGAGTAGGGCAGGATGGAGTTCCTGTCGTGGCTCAGTGGTTAACAAATCTGACTAGGAACCATGAGGTTGCAGGTTAAATCCCTGGCCTTGCTCAGTGGTTTAAGGATCCGGCGTTGCCATGAGCTGTGGTGTAGGTTGCAGACACGGCTCGGATCCCGCATTGCTGTGGCTGTGGCGAAGGCCGGCAGCTACAGCTCCTGTTAGACCCCTAGCCTGGGAACCTCCATATGCCGTGGGTGCGGCCCAAATAAGACAAAAAGAAAAAAAAGAGTAGGGCAGGAGGATGAGCCAGCCGAGGGGACTGGGTCAGATTTGTGAAAGTGGTAGATGATAGATTTGGTGCTGCTGTTAAGAGTGACCTGGGAGGAGTTCCCTGGTGGCTCGGTGGGTTAAGGATCCAGCATTATCACTGCCTTGGTGCAGGTTCAGTCCCTGGACCAGGAACTTATGTATGCTGTGAGTGCCGCTAAAAAAAAAGGAAAGGTAATGTGGTAGATGCTGCATAACACGGTGAGCTGGGGAAGAGCATGTCAGCAAGCAGAATGTGTGGCATAGGCTGAGTTTTGTTAAATAGACATCTTTGGCTGGTTGTCTGAGAGATTTTAATTTCTTTGTAATTTTTAGTACATGTATGTATGTGTATAGTTTGTTAACAATAAACATATGTTTCTTTTGTAATCAGAAATCTTTTGAGGGAGAGGTAGGCCCTGTCCACAGGTGAGGAGGACATGAGCTGTGGTCACAGGTAGCTACCGCAAGGTAGAAAATTACGATGTGCTCAGTCCTCCCTCACCTGGGCCAAGTGAGGTGAAGAGAGTCTGTCCTTTCCACTCCTGCTAAGAAGCATTCAGCTTTCAGTCTGAAACTGCCTTTCCAGCCGATTTCTGCCCCCTTCCCCGACCCCTGCTGGTAGAAGAGCCCCAGCCAGATGTTCCCTGCCCCATGTCAGGCCCTCTGGCTGCAGTCATGGCTGGCTCTCCCTCTGTTGTTCTTTCTCTTCCCTATCGGAGCTCTGGCCTTGGCCTCTTCCCTGCCTCTGACCTCTGATGGCTCAGCCAGCAGCAGCCCCTGCTTCCTCATTGGGCGTCTCCTGCGTGAACTGAACAGGTGAATGCTTTTTTGCGCTTTCTATACCCACCATTTCATATTTTTTTGCCTCACCAAAGGTGTTATAAATTTCTTGTGTGTGGGACCTGGTCATCCACCTACGCATGTCATCGTGCTCCTGGCATGGAGCCTCGTATTAGGGGAGTGGTGCATGATAATTGCAGGTAGGGTTGTGGAAAGCAGTGCTGAGCCTTTTTTTTGGAGGGGGGCATTTATTTTAAGACAGAGGGGAGTCCAGGCTGTCATGGAAAGGGAGCCCAGCCCTGATCATCTGGAAACCACCTCCCCATGGGGGAGATGCTCTCCTCCACTAACTAACGAATCTCTTCTAACCTGGGTGGGACTTGTTAATAAAGCTTCCTAATGGAATGAATTAAGTGTCCAGGTGGAGTGACCTACTTGGGGCAGTGAGTCCTTGGAGAATTCGTTTGACCTTTTGAAATCTTAGTTTTCCTTACTTGGAGTGTTTTATTTAGAGAATATTCCAAAGTTGCAGGGACAGCCCAGAGTTCTTGGGCTTACCTTCTTTCCAGTGTACCACGTTTCTCACGCGTCTCAGTGCTCAAGCTTGGTGAATAGCCTGGCTCCCTCCTGGATGCCCTTCTCTCATAGCCCTTGGCCCTGCAGGCTTCTCTTAGCCCTGCCTGGGAAACTGCCGGCAGGTGGGGTGGAATGGGTAGGGAACAAGGTGAGGAGTGACCTGGCTGCAGGTCAACTTTTGTGCTCAGTTACTTGGCATCCAGTCCTAGAGAGGGAACAGCAGGGTGGTGAGGGGCATCTGGGCCAAGGGCCCCGGACCAGAAGGCTCTGCCTGGGACTCCTACTCTCTGCGGCCTGTACACCCCCTGCTCACTCCTGTGTAGCCTCCAGGGTGTGGGGAGGCAGGCTTGTTGACAGAGAAGTGGCTCGTCCCCATCCCCACTGTATCCTGTTCTCTTCCCTCTTTCCAGCTTCCTTTCATCTCATCAAAGGTGAGGTTCGAGGAGGGGCACGAGCTGGAGACCCTGGTGTAAAGTAGGAAGAGGCCCTGGTAGATCACCGCAGGCGCTTTACACGCCATCGGTCTAGTTTGAATCGCACGAGGGAGGTTTTGAATCAGAGCCCATGATGGTGCTGTGGGGTTGCCTGCCAGGGCTCGTATCAGAATTCAGGCACCAAACCCAAGGACGGGGCCGTGCACGTGCTGGGGCCTATCACTAGTCTCCTCTAGCATTGCTTCGTACTAAGGCATAATGCACCCACCGCGGCCAGCGGCTCATGTCACTCAGATGAAGGTTCACAGGCAAAGATGCCTGCCAGCCACCTGGACTGCATCTGAACAGGCCCAGCGCCCTGTGCCTCAGCCGATGCAGACCCTGCCCCACCCTCCTGACTTCCCTGCCCTGGAGAGTTTGTTCTAGATCTTAATGTCCTTGGAATCCCACCCTGGGCAACCTTGGGTCTGGGTTCTTCCGTTCAGCATCATGTCTGACGTTCATCCTCATGGGCAGCAGGTCCACCCCCCAGGTTACCTTCCTGTTGCGCACCTGACAGATGTTGGGGTGACGTCCAGTTGTTGGGGTGGCTCTGTGAAGGTGGAGGCAGGGCTGCCTTGGGTCCCGTCTCCTGCAGGTACGTCCACTTGTCTTTGTCCCCCCAGGCAGGTGCAGGGATGGCCTCACTTTAGCACTGGTAGTTTTCCCAGGTGGTACCAGTCTATCCCCACCAGGCACTTTGGGAGTTGCCCTTGTTAGGCATCTCTGCCAAGCACTCTTGCTGATTTTCAATGCACACCCACATTGGGAGCCACTGGGTACCATGACAGCAGGAATGGGAAGCATGATTTAGGAGGGAGAGAGCTTTCAGGAAGGAAGCTGCAGAATTGGGTGATCAAGGGAGGGAGATGGGCCTGACCGTGGGCTGATTCAGAGAGGGGGTACAGGGCAGAGGCGGGCAGAGTGTGTAGAGTGTCAGCCTTCTGAGGAGAAAAGCGTCCACCACAGGAGCTTCTTGATTGGGTGGTGGTAGAGGAGGCAGGGGCCCTGTACAGGACTGTGTGGGTAGAGCGAAGGGCAGAAAGACCAGTCCTGGGAGAGGATGTGGGCACGGGGAAGCCTGTCTCACCTCTTGTTTCCGACACTGTTCAGTGCTGGTGGGCCCAGTCCTTTGTTCATTTCCACGTAAGGTGCAGAGGATTTCAAAGCAGGAGATGTTCTTCGTGATCTCTCTGCCCACAGGGGGCTGTTGCTGACCTTTTGAGCCCTTTTCTCCAGTCCTATTTCTCTGGGCATACAAGTTGATATGTATGTGGTTTAACTATGCCAGTGTCCCCGTAGCCCTGTAAAGTGGAATTAAATTCTAAGTTCAGTTTGAGCTGTGGCTATCTCACTGACAAGGTCCATTTCCTGGGGGAACTCTGACAGGGATTTGTGTATCCACAGCCCTAGCTCACAGGAGGCTGGACACAGCGAGTCCGAGGCTGAGGAGACTCTTCCACATAGTCCCGGCTCCATCTGAGTGGCCAAGGACTGGACCAACCTTTGGTAATAGGAGCAGATTTTGTGAGACTTACGGGTTACCCCTTTCCAGAGGCCCAGGCTCTCCAGGCCAAGGGGGCCCCGCGTTGGAGTGCATGGTTGCTCCCATATGATGGCCTGGAGGACTCCACTGCCCTCTTGGGAGTGAGTCTCCTTTAGGCATCTTTGCATGTCTCTGCGTGCTAGAGACAATCCCTTTATTTCCTGCCTTACTGAAAGTTGCTCTGTGGACTCTTCCAAACCTTCACAGAAACAGGGATAATGGAAGTATGGTCTCCCAGGTACTCGGAGAATAAGCAATTCATCCCTCTCTGCCCCTCTTGGACTATTTTCAGTCACACCCTGGGTGCTGTATGATTTGATGGCCAGGACGTCCTAGGCCTGGAGCCCTAGGCCTGGAGCCCGAGGCCTACGCCCAGACAGGGGTTGCCAGGCCCCTCCAGCATCCTGGTTCAGTTGTAGTCAAACTAGCAGGTTGAAAAAAAGAATGAAGCTCATATAGTCTTCCATAGCTCAGATAACGACAGGCTCTTCTAAAGACTGCAGTGTCGTCTTCAGGTGTAGTTCTTTCATGGGCCTAGTTCATCAGGAATTGAGACATCTTGCGAGCAGAAAATTGGTGAGCTTAATTAAACCGACGTGAAGAGAAAGTGTTGTCTCTTGTGTTTGTATGAAAAGTTTCTTTCTACAAGACCACCCTTTCCTACATGTAGGTAGGTGGTTAAACAATGAAGTACATATTTTTACCTTGTTAAAAAGTACTTGTATGTGGAGTTCCCGTCGTGGTGCAGTGCAAACGAATCCAGCTAGGAACCATGAGGCTTCAGGTTTGATCCGTGGCCTTGCTCAGCAGATTGAGGATCCGGCGTTGCTGTGAGCTGTGGTGTAGGTCACAGACATGGCTCGGATCTGGCGTTGCTCTGAGCTGTGGTGTAGGTCACAGACATGGCTCAGATCTGGCGTTGCTGTGGCTGTGGCGTAGTCTGGCAGCTGTAACTCTAAGTTGACCCCTAGCCTGGGAACCTCCATATGCTGCAGGTGCGACCTCTAAAAAGCAAAAAAAAAAAAAAAAAAAAACAGTTGTATGTGTCTTTTAAAAAGTCAAGGAACTGAGAAGTTCCCTCTACAGCTCAGTGGGATTGGTGGCATTTTGGGAGTGCTGGGATTGCAGGTTCAGTCCCCAGCCTGGCACGTGGGTTAGGGAACCAGTGTTGCCATAGCTGTGGTGCAGGTCGCAGTTGGGGCTCAGATCTGATCCCTGGCCCCAGAGCTCCATATGCCATGGGTTGGCCCCAAAAAAAAAAAAAAAGTAAAGGAAGTGGAATGCAGAAGTGTGCTAACAGAACGGAAGAGGTGCATTGCAGGATTTAGTCTGGCAGATATGCCTGCAGCTCCCTCTGAGGTCGAGTAGACTTCCTCCATCCAGGCCAGGTAGTTTGCTCCCATTACAGTCAGTGACTGAACATGCACCTCATCATTTCCTGCTTCTGAGATGAAAGCACCTAGGTGCTGGGCGATTGTCTCCTTGGGGAGGCTGCCCTGTACATAGAGGACATGACTGTGGGGTTTGGGGGAGGCCTTTCGGGACACTCCCTCGGTCAGAATTGCTGATGCAGAGTTTCCTGATGGCTCAGAGGATTAAGGATCCAGTGTTGTCACTGCTGTGGTGTGGGTTTGATCCCTGGCCTAGGGAATTACTGATGCAACTGCAGCTTCCTCTGTTTCTCGTAGTGCTGGAGTTCCTTGAGTATTTCCTTTCCTTTACTTTCTTTTCTTTTTCTTTCTTTTTTTTTAGCGCTGTACCTGTGACATATGGAAGTTCACAGGCTACAGGTTGAATCAGAGCTGTACCTGCCAGCCAAACCACAGCCACAGCAACGTGGGATCCAAGCCCCACCTGCGACCTACACCACAGCTCGCCACAACGCCCACAATGCCGCATCCTTAACCCACTGATCAAACCCATATCCTCATGGATCCTCATGGATACCAGTCAGGTTCTTAACCCCCTGAGCCACAGTGGAAACTCCTTTGAGTACTTTTTTAAGGTATAGTAGGTGGCATGCTCTGTAGGTGAATATTGTCATTTAATTTTTTTTTTTTTGGTCTTTTTTGCCTTATCTAGGGCCATACCTGCGGCATATGGAGGTTCCCAGTCTAGGGGTCTAACAGGAGCTGTAGTTGCCGGCCTTCGCCACAGCCACAGCAACGCAGGATCCGAGCCGCGTCTGCAACCTACACCACAGCTCACGGCAACGCTGGATCCTTAACCCACTGAGCAAGGCCAAGGATCGAACCCACAACCTCATGGTTCCTAGTCGGATTTGTTAACCACTGAACCACGACGGGAACTCCTGTCATTTAATTTTTATCAGACTGACATTTGCACAGAAATTTTATTTATTATTTATTTATTTATTTATTTATTTTTCTCTTAATGGATTTTATTTCAATTACAGGTGTGCATAAATCATCACAAGTCAATTTTACAGATTTTGTATCCCAAACCCCCAGTGCATCCCCCCACCCCCCCAGATTGTCTTATTTGAAAAACCAAGGTTTTCCAAAGTCTGCACAGAAATTTTAAAAGTCAAGGAATGATATGACTTACAAGAGACCTTGGTGTTCCCCTATGCTCCACGTCTTACCCTAGATTCCTGCCCTTTTCCACCACTGCCCATGGAGCTAAGCCACAGCATGCGCTGTGCTCCCTGAGGCCATCATGTTCATGAGTTTCCTGTGGTGGACGAGGGACTGACTTTCTCTGGAAACCCAGCTCTTGTCTCTGCTTGTCCATCGTTAGCCAGTGTTTCCCCTTCAGGATAAATGGGTGGCGAATGTTTCCCCGCACAGTGGGGACTGTGATGGTGTTTACCTCCAAGGAAAAAAATGGCCTTCTTAAATATGTGCCGGTTTTCTGTGTGCCTGTGGCCAAGTGTTCCTGTGTCCTCAGTCGCCTCCTGGTACGGTGTTCCTGTGCTCAGAGCCGCCCAGCTGCCTGTCCCCACCTCCCGTCTGGAGGCCTTCCTGAGTGGGGCCCCCTCAGGGGCTTGTCCCTCAAGTTGCAGGGCATCAGTGTTGGGGCTCTTGTTTCCTGGGTTTTCTTCTTTTTGGTTCATGCCCTCATTTGCCTCCTTCCAGGAAAGGGCTGAGGGAGTTGAGTTTCTGGAGGCCTGTGGGTTTGGGTGCACGTGGACTTCTAGGTCGGAGGTGCTTCCTCAAGGGTTGAGGAGCCCGTCCCTCTGCTTTCTGGTGTTGGGGCTCCTGTGGGGCTGTCCCGGTTCTTCTTTCTGTGCGCTTCAGGGTGACTTGCCTCACTCCCCAAACTCACGGCTGGCAGTGCTTTGGGGAAATTCCTTCTGTCCTTTCTGGGGGTCTTGTTCCCTCCATACGCAGAGCTCATTCTCCGCCAGTCTTTGGAGCTGGCCCTTGACCTTCTTCTCCTTTTTTTATCTTTTATCTCCTGCTGTCTGTCTCTTTGTCTTCTAGCTCTACTGTCTGGGGGGGGGGATTTCTTCAGTTTTATCTCTGACCTTTCACTGCTAGCATCTAATATGCTTTTAATTTGTAAGAACCCTTTTTTTTTGTAATCTGACTTTTCTGGTTTTTTAGCATCTTGTTCCTGTCAAGTGGATGTGATAACTTATCCATTTGGATAATAAGGGTAGCTTCTTGATATTTTCTCCTTCCTGCTGTGTTTCTTTTGGATTGACCATGTTAGCTGCCTGGGAGTCCTAGGTTGGCTGCTTATTCCAAAAGGTGGCCACTGTGAAGGCAAGTGGACATGAGACCTGCAGGTTCAGTTCCTCTCTCCAGCCTGGAGGCTCATATCTCATTTATTTTTAATTTATTTTACTACTTATTTACTTTATTTTTTGTCTTTTTAGGGCTGCACCCAAGGCATATGGAAGTTTCCAGGCTAGGGGTTGAATCGGAGCTGCAGCTGCCAGCCCAAGCCACAGCCACAGCAACGCAGGATCCAAGCCCCACCTGCGATCTACTCCACAGCTCACGGTAATGCTGGATCCTCAACCCACTGATCAAGGGCACGGATCGAACCTGAGTCCTCATGCATGGTAGTCAGATTTGTTTTCCACTGAGCCATGACGGGAACTCCTTAACTTTATTTTTAAGATAGAGTTATTGAAGGGAACGTATGTATTTGGATTATGACTTAAGTTGGCAACTCACCCATCAGTTAGCTCTGTTTTGCTGATGGGTTTTCTCTTTTCAGAGAATCAGGCCTTAAATTGGAACCTGTGGTTTTTTTTTTTTTTTTTTTAGTGGCCACACCCAAAGCATATGGAAGTTCCCAGGCCAGGAGGTCATATGGAGCTGCAACCGCTGGCCTCTGCCACAGCCACATCAATGCTGGATCCAAACCACATCTGTGACTTACACTGCAGCTTGCAGCAACCCCGAATCCTTAACCCGCTGAGTAGGTCCAGGGATTGAACCCGCATCCTCATGGATATTAGTCAGTTTCTTAACATGCTGAGCCACAACAGGAACTCCTGGAACCTGTATTTTTTTTTTTTTATTATTATTCTGACCCGTTATCATCCTTCTCTCCAAATAAATTCCTGATTTTTCAAAAATTTGGCACCTAAGAGAGTGCAGTGTTTAGGAGAAGCCAAAGGAAATATAGGTACTTTCTGAGTTGAGAATATGAAACCCGTAGGTGTGGTGATACTCGTGTCCCCTCTCAGGGCCACTGTGGTGACTTCCTCTTCTTCTGGTCTGTCTTTGTTTCCTGCCTCGTCTGGGTGAGGGCTCACAGGACCCCTTGGCGCTGAGAACGAAGCTTTGGGCTGGCCTCGTCATGGGATGCGTGGGTGCAGCTGGCACTCGAAGAGTGGGCAGTTCGCTCTCGTGCTGGCCTGAGCTGTGCTCTGCCCTGAGCTATGCCCCAGATGAGGGGAGTTCGCCCCCAGACTCGCATGGCCCCTGCCCAGGCCCTGAGCACCCCTCCTCAGACATCAGGGCTGGCAGATCCATATCCCTTTTCTTCGTGTCTGGTCGGGGCTGATCACTACATGGTCAGAATCTTCTTTCAGTCAGCTGAGCTCTCTTCCCCTTGAGGGGTCTGCTTTTGGTGATATGCTTAGAGCCACCTTCCCCTCCTGGCATGGGATGTGTAACTGTTCTCCTGCTGTCCTCCGGGACTGGTGTGACACAGTGGAGGGCCCCGCATGCCAGCTGTAGGCTCCTGTCCCAGGTGGGCAAACAGACTTTGTATCTGGGCTGCAGGGAGCTTCCTGGGGTGGACAGGGTCGGCCAGAACGTCTTTGGGTGGACTCAGGGTGTCCAATCCACCTGAGGCCAAGATCCTTAGGCTCCAACAGGAGACCCAAGGCACGCAGGACCTTAGAGCTCAGCCTGGGTGGGAGGGCCAGGGAGATTGTCCTCTGACTGAGGCCCTTCACCTCCTGTGCGCCCGTGTGCCTGACGATCTTACCTCCTGTAATCCTCAGAATGAGGTGGCACTGTCACTGTCCTCCCTCTGCACTTTGAGGTGCTGCCTCATGCAGGGTCACTGGCGAGGGGTGGAGTGGCTCGGGCAGGCGGGGGCCTTAGTGCCCATTGAGCTTGCATCCAGGAACCCTGCCCGAGGACACATGGTGGCCGGGTGTGTGGCTTTCTCCTGCAGATTCTAATTTGGGAGTCTAGGATGGGACTCTAATTGACAAGTTGAGTTTCCCACTTTGGAGATAGGGTGGAGGTGAGGAGGAGCAGCCTGGGCCGGGCCTGTCCTCACACCTTCACCCTGGCCTCAGCCTCTCTGAGCATCTTTAAGATAGGTTATGCTGAGGGGCAGTAGTTCTCAAGACCCGGAGCTGGCCAGTGGCAGGTCAGAATTTGAGCCTCCGTCTGTGCATTCAGTCCAGTGATCAGGAGCTCAGGCCCTTCCTCCCTCCTGTGCTCCCTGCTAGGTCTATCTGCTCTGCTTTTCCCTGGGCCCCTGGCCTCTGCCACTGGGACATGTTGTGTGAGGCTGGTTTCCCCGAGCCTGCCACGTCCTGTCCCGTCAGAGTATGTGGTGTGGCTGGTCCCCTTGGGAGAGCAAGCAGAGTGGTTGGGGAAGGGACTCCTTAGCTGGATGGAGGCCCTCGAGGCAGGGGGGACATGGACCTGGTCAGAGCCTGGAGATCTGGCAGAGGTGGTGGTGGGGGGACCCAGAGACAGAGGTCACTGCAGGGATGGCACGCATGTGGTGAGAGATGGGTGAGAGCTGTGGGGAGTAGAAGCCAGAATCGGGAGGGGAAGAGGGGGTTCCCAGGCTTCCTCTCTGGGCGGGGGTGGGCTCAAGTCTGCACCAGAGACCTGTCAAGCTCTGACTGGGCGACTGTGCCACCAGGGAGCAGCATCGCTGGTTCCTCATGGAGCCCAGGTTGTGGTGGGGGCTGCGTTTCTGAGCCCTCCATCCTTCAACTCAGGACTGGTCTCTCACGGTGCTGAGCCTCCCTGGTGGTGCCAAAGTACTGTCCCTCTGTCGGGTGGTCATGAGGGCCTGCCTTCCTCCCTGACCCTGGGGCTGTCTGTGCTCCGCCGTCCTCTTGGCTGTCCCTCTGGGGCTCTGCCCTCCACCTGTGTTTGCTAGTCTGCCTTGTTCATTGAGCATCGCCAGCAGGGACTGAGTGCGGAGGAGGGGCCCACAACTACGTAGGCCTGTGGGATCTGGTGCCACATGGGTTCAAGCCTGCTGGACGGACGGGAGCCTCTGACAAAATGCTGAGGTGGCCAAAAAGGAAAGGACAGGCACTCTACTTGGAAAGCAGATTGTTAACAGCAGAACTGCTTCCCTTTTTGCCTTATCTTCTATCTTATGGAATATGATCTGCAGACTAAAGACAAGAGCAAGAGCATTTTTTAAAATATGGTTTGCAGAACTAAAAACAGTGTTCAGGGAGCCTATTTGTTCTCCAGCCGATGATGCACAGGGCCCTTTTGGGGGGATGCATATGGGATGTGGCTCGTACTCTTGACAGAGCCCAGCGCCCAGAGGAGCCTGAGCAGATTTGGTGTCTAGGGCCTGGTGACGTCCGCTCGGCACTAAGCCTATGGCAGTCTTCTCTGTGGATTTACAAGGCATCTGCTGCTGTCAGGATGCAAGTCCTTGTGGGGCCCATATGCCGGCCCCACTTCAGAGCATTGGCCAGCAGCTTGGAGGACTGCCTGTGGGCAGCCAGGCTGACCTGTGTGCCCGGCTTGCTCCCAGCAGGGCATCCAGTGACAAAAACCTGTGCTCAGACCCTGACTCTTGCTGTGTGTGCGTTGGTGCTGTGCAGCTGTCTTCTGCACCAGCTGGAAGTTGTTGGGGTCAGGCTAGTCTCCTTGGTCCCATGTGGAGGACCTGTGTGTCCAACACAGCAATCTTTGCTTTGGGAGGAACTTCGAGAGGACTGGCAAGGCCCCTCTGTTCTGTGGAGGAGGGGTCTGGAGCAAGGATCCCACTGCTCTTAATGCCAGAGTGGGGTGAGGACTCAGGCCACTCAGAGGGCAGGAAATGGAAGCCAGCTGCCTGGCTGTTAGATGAACTGACTGTGAGCGATCCCCGGGCCTGGCCCCTGGCCCTTCTTGAGCCGGGATGGCTGCTTTGTGTGTGGTGACCACCTTTCCTGCTCCTTCCTTCTCCTGGCCCTGCCTCCTTTCTCCTCTGCTCAGCTGCCTTTCATGGTGGTGCCGAGAACCCCCTCCCTTCTGGCTTGTCCTGGACCTCAGCCAGGCCCCGCAGGCCCAGGGCAGCTGCTGTGCCGGCCTGCTGGCCAGGAAGCCTGGGTGTCAACATCTCTTCTCCTTTGTGTTCCAGCGAGGATGCCATGAGGAAGGCTGGCGTGGCCCACAGTAAATCTAGCAAGGACATGGAGAGCCACGTGTTCCTGAAGGCCAAGACCCGGGTAAGGCCCTGGGGGTGAGGGGAGGGTGGCTGGTTGCACACTGTTGGCATTGCCCAAGGCACTCTGCGCGGCACTCTTACGGGTCTTCTCATGTCCATGGTACAGGTGTGGCAGGGCACTGGACACATGGCACTGGGTGGGCACCTAGAATGCAGGCCTTATATGGGCCCCTATGCAGGGGTCAGAACCCCGCAGGGCACTCTTTCAGGCTCAGCCCTCCCAGAGATCTTCACCAAAGTCCCGTGGGGCCCTGGCAGGTAGGCCCAGGAAGGGTTCTGTTTTCTTTTGTTAAATGGTAAAGGTGATGCTCGTGGAGGCTGAGGCCTTGTGAAGGACCCTGACATGGAAGGAGACGTCGCCGGTGCAGTGGCTGGGGAGGATTTCCTGTGTGGGCTCTCATGTCACCACCACGGGCTTCACACAGCCACCTCTTTTCATCTGTGCACCCGCCTTGGGGCAGAGCTGTTAGTAGAAGCCAAATGGGGGATCTGGGGTTATGCGACTCTGCTTGTGCAAGGCAGGACTGGGTCCTGCCCTTACCCTGCAGGTTCTGGCCACTTTGCACTGGGCCCCAGTGGGGCCACGAGCTCTGGGACCTGCTATGTTGTGTATGGCTTGCAGTTGGATACTGGTCTAGATAAACCAACTGTCAAGACATGTAGAGGTCAGTTGGGGAAATGTGAACCTCATCTGAGTGTTTAGATGAGATGAGCCTGTTCTGGAAAGGAAAGGGAGGGAATTCTGGTTGTGGCGCAGAGGTAAGGAATCAGACTTGTACCATGAGGATGAGGGTTCAATCCCTAGCCTTGATCAGTGGGCTAAGGATCCAGCATTGCTGTGAGCTGTGGTGTAGGTCACAGACGCAGCTCAGATCTGGCGTTGCTGTGGCTGTGGTGTAGGCTGGTGGCTACAGCTCGATTTGACCCCCAGCTGGGGAACTTCTGTATGCTGTGGGTGTGGCAAGAAAGAATGAAAGAAAGGAAGAAAGAAAGAAAGAGAAAGAAAAGTGTGTGGGGTCTGGGCTTAGAGGTCAGAGCACATGAGTGTGTTTGTGAGCACGTGTGGGTGGAGGAAGCTGCAGGAGTGCGTGTACCCAGGTGGACATAGACCACAAACATCTTCTTTTTATAACAACTTTATTGATATTCATAACCTGTGTAGTTCACCCATTTAAAGTGTACAGTTCAGTGGTTTTTAGAATCTTCATAGTTGTGCACCATCATGCAATCAATTTTCTTTCTTTCTTTCTTTTTTCTTTTATTTTAGGGCTGTAACCGCAGCATATGGAAATTCTCAGGCTAGGGGTTGAATCAGAGCTGTAGCTGCCAGCCTACACCACAGCCACAGCAACACCAGATACAAGCCGAGTCTGCCACAGCTCACTGCAACACCGGATCCTTAGCCCACTGAGCAGTGCCAAGGATTGAACCCGTATCTTCATGGATACTAGTTGGGTTTGTTACTGTTGAGCCACATTGGGAATTGCAGTGTTTTTATGTTTTAATTTTGTATTTTATTTTATTTAATTTTTTTTCGCTTTTTAGGGCAACACCTGTAGCATATAGAAGTTCCCAGGCTAGGGGTCGAATCTGAGCTACAGCTGCTGGCCTACGCCACAGCCACAGCAACACGGGATCTGAGCCATGTCTATGACCTCTACCACAGCTCACAGCAGTGCTTGGATCCCTGACCCACTGAGTGAGGCCAGGGATTGAACCCACATCCTCATGGATACTAGTCGGATTTGTTTCCACTGTGCCGCAACGGAAACTCCTATTTTTTTCTTTTTAGCCACGCCTGTAGCACATGGAAGTTCCTGGGCCAGAGACTGAACCTGTGCCACAGCAGTGAGAGCACCTGATCCTTAACCCACTGACCCATAAGAGAACTCCACCACAATCAATCTTAGAGCATTTTCTAAAAAAATTCTGTACCTGTTAACCATCACTCTTCATTTTCCCTCTACCCACAACCCTAGGTAACTACTTAACCTGTGTTCTGTTGCTATAGCTTTGCTTCTTTGATGCTTTTTATGTAGATGCAACCAAACAATGTATGTTTTTGTGACTGGCTTCTTTCACTTAGCATAATATTTTCAGTTCTCATCCCTGAGCCATGTTGTAGCATGTACTTTATTCCTTTTTATTGCCAAATAATGCTCAACTATATAGATGTACTGCATTTCATCTCTCCATCCATTTATAGACATCGTTTCCCCTTTTTGGCTATTACAGTAATGCTGCTCTGAACATTCATGGACAAGCTTTTGGTTTACACCTAGGAGAGGAATTGATAGATCATGCAGTAACTCTGTGTTTAACCTTTTGAGGAATGGCCAGACTTCTCAGGAATTGCAGCTGCATCATTTTAAATTCCCTGTAGGAGTGTATGAGGTTCCAATTTCTCCATTCCTCATCAATGCTTGTTATTGTTTGTATTCTTCACTGTTGCCATGATAATGGAGTGTGAAATGCTGTCTCAGGGTGGTTTTGATTTGCATTCCCTGATGACTGATTGTGTTTATTGGTCTTTTGTATATTTTCTATGGAGAAATTCTTTTTTTGGCCACCCCGTGGCATATGGAGTTCCCGGGCTAGGGATCTGATCCCAGCTGCAGTTGTAACCTACCCCGCAGCCTCAGCAACATCACGTCCTTTAACCCACTGTGCCCGGTTGGGGACTGAACCTGCGTCCTGGTGTTGCAGAGACAGTGCTGATCCTGATGTGCTACAGTGGGAACTCTGGGAGAAGTGTTTATTCATATCCTTTGTCCATTTTAAAATTGAGTTGTTTTTTTTTTATTGTTAGAATGTGGGGGCTCTTTATGAATTTTGGGTGTGGTTCTCTTATTAAGTATATAATTTTGCAGATATTTGGGGGTCTGCAATAAGAACCTTGGTGAGGGCTTACTGAACTATTTTGACTTTCAAAACGTGCAGCTTGTTGGTCTAGTACTGTTTGTTGTCTGTTACTTTATAAAGAACTACCCCAAATGTAGGAGCCTAGAGCCATGAGTTGGTGTTTGTTCTGATCCTGTGGATTGGGGTTGGAGTGACAAGTTTCTGGGCTGGCCAGTCTTCTGGCCTCACTGGTGACCTCTGACGCTGGCAGCTATGTTGGGCTGGAGGGTCCATAAAGTTTTCATTCACGGGTGGGCACACCCATCTTCCTGGCGTGGCCTCCCACAGCATAGCCCAGCTTTCCTTAGGGCAGGGCGGCTGCTTCCCAGCAGGGGGATGTGGAAGCTGTCACGCCCCAGATGTCCTCACTGATCACTGGGTTCCAGCAAGTCCCCAGGCCATTGTATAGTTAGGCCAGGCAATTATTTGCCTCCACCCTTCATGCACCATGGTCTGTGTGCGTGGGGGCCCAGCAGGTGTGGCTGCCATTGTGGAGACTAGCCACCACAGGGAGCCTTCCAGCAGCTGGGGAATAAGTCCTCCATCCTGAAGGGGAATCTGGCAGCCCAACAGCCCCTGACATTCTAGCCTCTGCCTTACTGCAGTCCACGTACCACACCTTGGTCGCCCTGTTCTAAATCCCTAACTTCAGAGTTCCCGTTGTGACTCAGCAGGTTAAGAACCCAACGTAGTGTCTGTGAGGGTGTGGGTTTGATCCGTGGCCTTGCTCAGTGGGTTAGGATCTGGTGTTGCTGTGGCTTTGGTGTAGGTAGCAGATACGGCTCTGACTCGACCCCTATCCAGGGAACTTCCATGTGCGCAGGTGTGGCCCTAAAAAGAAAAAAAAATCTCTAACTTCAGAGGAGGCCCTGACTGGAAAAGAGGTATTTATGGAGAGGTGTGGGACATTTCCTAGGTCACTTTGAGAGAGACAGACATCCTGCTTGGGCACTGTTGTCTGACATTCAGCTTATTAGCTCTGCTCACACCCTGCATGGAGCCATGAGGCCTTTCGCTGCAGGTAGAATCTGGAGGAACTCTCCAGTCAGGTGGCAGCCTGGGCATGTTTGTTACCTGCCCTTTCTGCTGAGACCCCTGTAGAATGGCTGTGCAGGAACTTCAGAAGCAGGACCCAGAGCAAGGAAAGGAGAGGGAAGAGGGTTTCTCTGCCTCTATACTCCAGAGGGGCTGGGAGGCAGAGGAGGCCCTGGGGAAGTGCTGACTTTCCCGTGGGATCCTGGCAAACTGGTGGGTCCAGAGGTGTCCACCCTGCAGGAAGCTGGGGCACTGGTGTACACCACAGGGCAAGGGAAACCTCGAGCACTCTTGTTTGGGAGAACTCACCAAGTCCAGGTTGCCTGGTGGGCTCCTGCCTGCAGTGTGGGGGTCATCACCAAGGGGAAGCCCCCTCTGCCCTGTCCCTGGCTGGCTCCAGGTCTCAGGGCCAGGCCCTTGTGCTCTCTGCAGTGCTGTCCTCTTGCAGACCTGGGGGCAGGTACAGTCCTGCTCCCCTCCACTTGCAGATAGGAGGCTCAGGCACACAGATGCCCAGTGACTTCCTGGGAGGTCCCCCAGCCGGGCAGGGCAAGCAGCATGGGCACCCAGTGGTCTGGGGTTGTGCCTGTGCTCTTTGCTACTTCCCTTACTTCTTCCCATCTAGCAAAGCAAAAGACCTCCAAACACCCACTTTAATTCCTTAACACCTTAATTCCTGCAGGAAGGACCACATCCTGCCTAAAGGAGACTGAGGGGAACAAAAATATCTGCCTGGGGGTGTTGGGTGGTTGTAATAATAGCAGCTCTGAACACTCAAGGCAGCCTCCTGAAGATTCGGGAAGACTTGGCATCCGCCAGGTGAGAGCATAGCCAGGGAGCCTGGGGCCTCTTCGTTGGCCCCTGCCGTGGCAGTGCATTTCTGAACATTTGCTTATCACATGATTGTTTTTATTTTTTGGCTGTGCTGCAGCATGCAGAATTTCCTGGGCCAGAGATCAGACCTGAGCTATAGCAAGTGACAGTGCCGGATCCTTAACCTCCTAGGCCATCAGGGAACTCCCACTTGTTTGTTTGTTTGTTTTTTGCTTTTCGGGCCACACTCTTGGCATATGGAGGTTACCAAGCTAGGGGTCAAATCGGAGCTACAGCTAGCTGCTGGCCTACGCCACAGCCACAGCAATACCAGGTATGAGCTGCGTATACGACCTACACCACAGCTCACGGCAACACCAGATCCTTAACCCACTGAGCAAAGCCAGGGATTGAACGTGCCATCTCATGGTTACTACTTGGATTCATTTCTGCTGCGACACAACGGGAACTCCCACTTAGTGGTTTTTTAAATTAAGCTTATGTGTTAAACACACACCCACTTTTTTGTACATGATGGAGTGTTATGCAAAAGTAAGTCATGTCTTGGGTTTACAGTGTAGAAGTGACAGGAGAACTGAGTCCCCACAGTTGGGGGGCCAAGGTGAAACTCAGAAATGGGAAATGACCTAGAGGTTAATCAGAGGAGGGCCTGAGGGAACAAGCAACCTGCTGGGATAAAGAGGCACAGCCTGGAAAAAGGACGAGGGTGCCGTCCACATCTGTTAAAGGAGATTCTGTCCTACCTCCAGCCGTTCTTAGCAACCTTGCCAAGCCCAGGGTTGGGCTATTGACTGAATCTGAATGTATCTTCTGCTAGCCCTGCTGAATCAAGGACAGTTATTGGAGGAGAAAAGCACAATTGTGTATATTGAAAAATGCAAACACATGAAAAGACTAGCATTTGCTGGACAGCTGCTGAGATCTGCTGGCAAGGCCTGGGTGCAGCCAGTCCTCGACAGGTCCAAGGCAGTGCTCCTGTCCTCTGCTCAGCCTCTGGGTGACAGAGGGCCTGCTCCTGCGCCACCTTTGGGTGGCATGCTTGCTCAGTGGCCTTGTAAATTCTAATTGGTCTTCAGTGGCTGTCTCCACTAGCATGTGCTGAGGACCTGAGGGTATTTTACACTCTGTCCTGGCACTGTGACTTCTCAGTGCCCCTGTAAAGGAACCCAGGTGTAGGGCAAATCAGCAGTAGCATGGGGAGCTAGCTCGCTTTCTTTTTAATTTTGATCTGATTTTTTAATTTAAAATGGGTAAGGAGCCCACTGCCATTTGTTTTATCCCTCACTTTTTATATGTTGAAAATATTTTATAATGTATGAAAATAAGATTATAAAATATAGGAATCACACAATACTTACCAAAGGTCCATGTTGCTGAAAACACTGGCTCTGGAGCACCTGCTCTGGGGTTTGATATATTTTTCAGTATATGAGGAAAACTTTGAAATAGACTTTGTAAAAATTGACAAACTGATCCTAAGGAAATTCAGGGGACCCAGAATAGCCAGAACAATCTTGGAAAAGAACAAATGGTTCTGGGACAGCTGCATTACCACATGGATAGTATCAAGGTTGATCCCCAGCCTCATACCATATACAAACATTAGCTCAAAATGGGTCAGAGATGTAAGAGCTAAAACTATAAAACTCTCAGAAGAAAATACAGACATAAATCTGTGACTTTGGATTAGGCAAGTTTTCTTACTTGTGACACCAGAAGCACAAGCAACAAAAGACAGATTAACTTGACTTCATCAAAATTAAAAACTTGTCGGAGTTCCCATCGTGGCTCAGCGGTTAACGAATCCGACTAAGAACCATGAGGGTTGCGGGTTCGATCCCTGGCCTTGCTCAGTGGGTTAAGGATCCGGCGTTGCCGTGAACTGTGGTGTAGGTTGCAGACACGGCTCGGATCCCGCGTTGCTGTGGCTGTGGCTGTGGCGAAGGCCAGCAGCTACAGCTCCTGTTAGACCCCTAGACTGGGAACCTCCATATGCCCGCGGGTGCGGCTCTAGATAAAAGGGAAAAAGACAAAAAAAAAAACTTGTGCATCATAGTTCCCGTTGTGGCTAAGCAGGTTACAAACCCAACTAGTATCCATGGGGATACGGTTTCAATCCCTGGCCTTGTTCATTGGGTTGGGGATCCCTCGTAGCAGTAGCTGTGGCTTGGGCTGACAGCTGCAGCTCTGATTCGACTCCTGGCCTGGGAACTTCCGTGTGCCTCAGGTACAGCCCTAAAAAGTGAAAAAGCAAAACTTGTGCATCAAAGGACACCATCAAGAGAGTGAAAAGACAGCCTATGAAATGGGCAGAATATTTGCATATCTATTAAGAGGCGGGTGTCCGGAGTATATAAAGAACTACAGCTCAACAATAACAACAGATGCAGCCAAACAGCCTAATTGAAAAATGGGCAAAGGAAGTTTCCATGCGGTGCAGAAGGTTAAAGATCCAGCTTTCCTGTAGCTGTGGCATGGGTTTGATCCCTGGCCTAGGAACTTACCCAGGCTGGGAGTGTGGCCAAAGGAAAAAAAAAAAAAAGGAAAAACCAACAAAAAAGAAAAATGGGCAAGGAACTTGAGTAGACATTTCTCCAAAGAAGATACACAAATTACCAAGAAGTACATGAAAGAAGGCTCAACATCATTAGTCATTAAGGAAAAGCAGATCCAAAACTCTAAACCACAGTGAGGTAGAACTATAAAAAGATGGGCAATAAGGAGTATGGGTGAGAACTTGGAGCTTCCTTTGTTGCTGGGTGAGAACTTGGAGCCTCCTACATTGCTGGAAGGAATGTAAAGTGGAGCATCCACTGTGGAGAACAGCATGGTGACTCCTTCAAGAATTAAACAGTGTTACCATGTTTGCACAGAACTTGTGCACAGATATTCATAGCATCGCTCATAATAGCCATAAAGTGCAAACACCCAAGTGTTTATCAGCTGGTGGGTGGGTAAACAAAATGTGGTGTATCTGTGTGATGGACTGGTCAAATAAAGGAAGTACTGATACATGGTACAACATGGGTGAACCTTGGAAACATCATGCTCGGTAGTGACACAGTCACAAGGGAGCCCATGTTGTGTGATGCATTTGTGTAAAATGCCCGGAATAGACAAGTGGAGACAGTGTACTAGTTTCCTACAGCTGCTGGACAGATGAGCACAGACACGGAGGCCCCAGTCTCTGGGCTCATGGCTTTGGCCTCTTGACCCGAGACTCTCCCCTCATGGTCACGTTTGCAGTGAGTGTTTCCTGCCTGTAGACTTTGGGAATCTGACACGCTTTTAAAATTTCATCCAGTCCAAGCTGGCAGGGTTTCTGCTGTTATGACACTCTAACCCTTGTGGGCCTTGTGGATGTGACAGGCAGGGTTCATGCCCTTAGACAGGAGGCTTCCCCATGTCTGTTCTAGATAATTTCACCCCTCCTCCTGGCTTCTGTGAGCTGATTAAGGGGATTCGTGCATCACATGCCTGGTCTCTGGCACTAGTGAGACCTGTCCAGCCAAAGCCTCTGCCTTCTCTCCAGAGCACACCTTCCTGCAGTAAATCTAATTTTTGTGGTTTTTGTTTTTGTTTTTTGGTAGTCTGAATAGCCTAGAGATTTTCCAAATCAAGTCCGGGTTCCTTTATGCTTAACAGTTCTTTTCTCCACTTCTTTCTTTCCTCTCACATTTCACTTTATGCAGCAAGAAGTAGCCAGGCCAGATCTTCCATACTCACCTTGGAATCTACTCAGTCAAACATCCAAGTTCATTGCTGACAGGTTCTGCCTTCCACACAACTGGGGAATGTGTCAGCTAAACTTCCCGCCGCTAAATAACAAGGATTCTCTTTGCTCTAGTTTCCAGTCACGTGTTCCTCTCTTCTGAGCCTCACCAGAAACACCTTTAACATTCATCTTTTACCAGCATTCTGTTTCTGATGACATCTGTTGTTCCCTAAGGTGACGTGCACTTTCCCTACCAATTCCTTCCTTCCTGTGAGTCCTGAGTGACCGAGCATTTACCATTCCTGTTTCTGGCAGCAGCATTTCATTCCTTGTTGCTTGGCTCGCCCTTGCCTGCCCCTTATTTCTTGTGAACTGAGTGTTAGATCGAAAGAGCACAGTTTGGGGGGGGGCGGTCCTTGTTAGCAAGAGTATGTCCGAGGTGATGCCTCATGTTTGTATATATTACGTGTGTTGTATGTGTTACATTTCTGGGTGTCTCAATTTTCCCACAAGGGCACGGTTAATCAGGCATTTAGAGAAGGACCGCCTGACTCTTATGAAGCTTCCCATCCACTTGTCATCTGATGAGCCCACTTGTCGTCTGATTAACTGGACATTGCAGAGTGGTAATTGTCATTAACCCTGCTTTCCTTCCACATTTATTAGGGGGAATTTTCCTGCAAAGAAGGGTTTTCTTTTGTCAACTAGGGCTATGTGGTTGCTTGAGACACAGCCTGTTAAGGAATCCTTTCTTTCAAAACTGCTGCCCGTGGAACCTGGAGGTGACCAACAGGGCCCGAGGCTGCTTTTCTTCCTGAGTCATGTCCTGAGCTTGGGCTCTGCATCTAGCATGGTGTTTTAGTCCATTGTAGCCGTTCATTCGGTGCTCACCCAGTGGCCACCCCCAAGCACAGTCCTGTCCCTTCTGGGGCCCCTTCTCACACCCCCTTAGTTGTGTGTGGTTTGCTGCATCTCGGCCTAGGATCAGCCATTGCTTTAAGGAGCCCTGGTTCCTTTTCAAGGGTGAAATGGTATTTGGAGCAAGCAGTGTGAGCACGGGGCTGCTCACAGCTTCTGTGCCTTTTTGTGAACAGTTTTAAAAATAATGGCAACCTCAAAACTCCATAATTTCACATTGATATTTCTAATTCAGATTTAATCTTACTGGGTTTTGCTTTCGTTTTATTTCTTTTTCTTTCTTTTTGGCTGCACCCGCTGCATACAGAAGTTCCCAGTGCAGGGATCGAGCCCACACCACAGCAATGACCCAAGCCACTGCAGTGACAATGCTGAATCCTTAACCTTAACTTGCTGCACCGTGGGAGAACTCCTTAATTTATTTATTTTCTTTTTAGGGCCTCACCCACGGCATATGGAGGTTCCCAGGCTAGGGGTCTAATCAGAGCTGTAGCTGCCAGCCCACACCTCAGTCACAGCAATGCAGAATCTGAGCCGTGTCTGTGACCTATACCACAACTCATGGCAATGCCAGATCCTTAACCCACTGAGTGGGGCCAGGGATCAAACCTGCATCCTCATAGATACTTGTCAGGTTTATTACCCCGAACCACAATGGGAACTCCGAGAACTCCTCATTTTAAATGTGTATCTTTTACTGTGAATATCTAGGCTTCTAATGTTATTAGTAGATTTACGTGCTTTACTCTAAAATTCAACTTTGAGAATAAACAGACAATATACCATTAGTAGCAGATAACAAAATGTAGAATGAAGTTTAAGATTTCTTTGCAGCTCTGTCCTTAAAGTATATATCTCTTCCACTAAGTACATGCAGTCTTTTGTTTTTTTGTTTACTCTTTGTTTTTTAAAATGATCAATCAAAATTTTTTCCCTATATGATTCTGACACCAACTTGATATCAACTTATATGTTTCAGTTAATTTGGCATTTTTAGGAATTATACTTTTTTCTTTTGGTTTGGTTTTTATCTTCAGTGTGGTGAAAGATTTATGTACTGCCAGTGTGAAAACCATAAACAAGAGGGGAGTCTCATTTCCAGCCTTCAACCTCAGAGGGTTTAAACTGTTGATGTGAGCATTTCTTTTTGCAGATATAAAGCAAATATATGTGTTCAGATTCCTGTCTTACACAAAAGGTATACACGTGTAGCATGTAACATATGACCTGTTGTATTTTACAAGGAGCATATGTGCCCCTGCTCCTGCACATCTGTGATGGAGACAGCCTCCATCCTTGCCCCTCGTCAGAGACATGTCCACGTTAGGCAGAGCTTGAAAAATCTAGGACACATTTTTCTACATTTCTGTCTTTCTTATCTACAAACCAGTCAGCTGGCAGTACCTGCCTGACTGGGTGGTTGGAAGAATGAAGTGTGTTAATTATATAAAAAGTGTTCAGAGCTGAGCCTGGGTGCCTGGCCCCACGTCAGTGCCGGCCTGTGAGCTGGTACTGCCTGCGTCTGGACACTTGCACTTACAATGTTTAACTGGGGAGCTGATAAAGGCAGGGGGAAGATAAGGGAGGGACACGCCCTCAGCCCTTCCCTGGAGCAGTCCCGGAGCAGAGGTGGGTACCTTGGAGCAGAAGGCGGTGCCATAACCTATTTGGATGCGAGCTGAGAAGTAAGTCTAGGACACAGGAGTGAAGGAGACCGCCTTGGGGGAGACCAGGGGCACAGTTGGGTCCGCAGACCTGCATTCTCCACCTTCAAGTTGCTGGGTAACCCGCCTTTTGCAAGAATTTCGAGAACCTGGAGATTATTTGACCCACAGGACCACCCCCTGGTGGCAGTGTGGCTGACTGCTCCCTATGCCCACTTCTGCCAGGTGGTGCGTCCCTCCTCTGTCCCATTCAGGCTGCCTCACGCTGCTCTGACCCCCACAGTCTCCACTGTAGTGGGGAGCATGGCACTGTGCAGTGTGGTGCCTTCTGCCCACCTGGCTCTGAGCACTCCATTCTGGTTCTGTGTCAAGGGCTTTGGGTACACACTCCTGGGCCTTTACCCCCTTTTACTATATCTTCTGTCAGAGCGAAAGTATCTGGTTGTTTTTTTTTTCTTTTTAACTGAAATATAGTTGATTTACAATGTTGTATTAGTTTCTGGTGTACAGCAAAATGATTCAGTTATACATATGTACCTTTCATTTTCTTTTCCATTATGGTTTATTATAGGACATTGAATATGGTTCTCTGTGCTATACAGTAGGACCTTGTTGTTTATCCATCCTATATATAATAGTTCACCACTGCTAATCTCAAACTCCCACTCCTTCCTTCCCCCATCCCCAACCCCGCTTGCCTTGGCAACCACAAGTCTGTTCTCTCCTTTTTTTTAATTTTTAAAAATTATAGTTGACTTCCAATGTTCTGTCACTCTGCTGTACAGCAGAGTAGCCCAGTCATATGTATATATACATTCTTTTTCTCATACTATCTTCCATCATTTTCTGTCACAAGTGTTTGGGTATAGTTCCCTGCGCTATATACAGCAGGACCTCATGTCTTATCCACTCTAAATGTCATAGTTTGCATCCCTTAACCCCAAACTCCCAGTGCATCCCACTCCTCTCCACCCCCAGCAACCTCAGGTCAGTCAGTTCTCCATGTCTGTCTGATTCTGTTCTGTAGATAGGTTCATCTGTGCCATAGTTTAGCTTCCACATATAAGTGATATCATATGGTATTTGTCTTTCTTTGACTTACTTCACTTAGTATGAGAATCTCTGGTTGCATCCATGTTGTTGCACATGGCATTATTTTATTCTTTTTTAGGTATTTGTCTCTTTCTGACTTATTTCACTAATGGAGACAATCTCTAAGTCCATCCATGTTGCTGTAAATGGCATTTTTCATTCTTTTTTATGGCTGAATAATATTCCCTTGTATAAATATACCACATCTTCTTTATCAGTTTATCTGTTGATGGACATTTAGGTTGCTTCCATATCTTGGCTATTGTAAATAGTGTTTTTGTGAGCATTGGGGTGCATATATCTTTTCAAATTAAAGTTTTGTCCGGATGTATGCCTAGGAGTGGGATTGCTGGATCATATGGTAACTCTATTTTTAGTTTTTCGAGGAACCTCCATACTGTTTTTCATAGTGGCTGCACCAATGTATGTTCCCAGCAACAGTGTAGGAGGGTTCCCTTCTCTCCGTAACCTCTCCTGCATTTATTGTTTATGGACTTAAAAAAAAAATTATTATAGTTAACTTACAGTGTGCTGTCAATTTCTGCTATACAGCAAAGTGACCCTGTTTTATATAATATATATGTATATTCTTTTTCTGTTATCTTCCATCATGTTCCATCACAAGTGATTGGATATAGTTGTGCTATACAGTAGGAACCTCATTGCTTATCCATTCTAAATGTAATAGTTTGCATCTACTAACCCCAAACTCTCAGTCCTTCCCATCCCTCCCCCTCGCCCAACCACAAATCTGTTCTCCATGTCCTTGAGTTTCTGTTCTGTAGATAGGTTCATATGTGCCGTATGTTAGATTCCATATGTAAGTGATATCATATGGTATTTGTCTTTCTCCTTCTGATTTCTTTCACTTAGTATGAGAGTCTCTGGTTCCATCCATGTTGCCGTAAATGGCATTACTTTGTTCTTTTTATGGCTAAGTAGTATTCCATTGTATATACGTACCACATCTTTTTAATCCATTCATCTGTCAGTGGACATTTAGGTTGTTTCTATGTCTTGGCTATTGTGAATAGTGCTGCAGTGAACATAGGGGTGCATGTATCTTTTTGAATGAAAGTTTTGTTTGGATATATGCCCAGGAGTGGGGTTGCTGGATCATATGGTAGTTCTATATTTAGTTTTCTGAGGTACCTCCATACTGTTTTCCCTAGTGGTTATACTAGTTTACACTCCCACCAAGAGTATGGGAGGGTTCCTTTTTTTCCACACCCTCTCCAGCATTTGTTATTAGTAGACTTATTAATGATGGCCATTCTGACCAGTGTGAAGTTGTCCCTCAATGTAGTTTTGATTTGCATTTCTCTAATAATCAGTGATGATGGGCATTTTTTCATGTTCCTGTTGGCCACCTGTATGTCTTCTTTGGAGAAATGTCTGTTTAGGTCGTCTGCCCGTTTTTTTTTTTTTTTTTTCTTGTTGTTGTTTTGCTGTTGAATACTTTTTATGGACTTTCTGCTTTTCAGGGTGCATATGGAAGTTCCCAGGCTAGGGGTGGAATCGGAGCCACAGCTGCTTGCCTCTGCCACAGCTACAGCCAATGCAGGATTTAAGCCATATCTGCAACCTACACCATAGCTCACGGCAATGCCAGATCCCCTACCCACTGAGCAAGGCCAGGGATTGAACTTGCATCCTCATGGATACTAGTCAGATTCATTTCCACTGTGCCACAATGAGAACTCCTGTTAATGGACTTTTAAATGATCTATTTCCTTTTTTTGTTTGTTTGTTTAATTTCTTTTGGCCACACCCGTAGGATACAGAAGTTCTCTGATAAGGGATCAAACCTGTGCCATAGCAGCAATCCAAGCCACAGAAATGACAATGCCAGAGCCTTAACCCTCTGTGCCACAAGGGAACTCTGATCTAGCTGCTTTTTAAACTTGCTTCCTCTTGTTTCACCTTTTATGGAAATAGAAAAAGCTCAACAAATTCTTTTAACATTTCCCCCACCTCAGTGATGGCCAAGGCCTTAATGAGACGTCAGATCTTGGCAAGCTCCCCGTGCTCATCCCCTCATCCTCAGCCACCTCACTTCTGAGCTTCCATTAACCCCCACTTGCCACCCTGTAGTCTTTTAAGGACAAGCTTTGTCAGGTGGTAAGGGGGACCCCTTTCTTCCCAGAAATTGGTGGGGACTGTCAGGAGTAGGGAGCTCACCTCCCACGCATCCTTTTGCTGCATCAGAGCCTCACTGCTCTGCCTTCTGTTCCTGCCCTGTGGCCTCCCCGGGCCTTCCTCCCATGTTTCCTCTGCTGATTTCCCTGGCTGAGAAAACATTGCTGGGTGAAGTTTGAGATCCAGGAGGGTTTGTGAGGGTTAGAATCTGCTCACATTGTTACATTTGTCTGAGACCTCCTTCATGGGTTTCCCTTAGAGGTGTTCTCATAACCATAGGTTCCATTTGTCCCTGGGTTCACGGGTTGTCCCCGGGGGGTCCCACAGGTGCCATGGCTGGTTCTGGACTCTGTGGGTCCTTGAGCAGACTCAGTGTCACAGTGACTTAGGAGGGGGTCATGTGAGCGGGCAGGGTGAAGGCTCTGCTCTTTCTGCCTGTCTTACCAGAAGCATGGTCTGGCATCTCTGAAGTAAGGTTATATTTACGAATGTCCCTTCATTGACCCCAGGACACACTCATGGTAGTGATTTCCCCAGAATACCCGGAAGTGACTGTCCTTGGTTACAAAGAGGACAGTCAGTGGAAGGCCGGTGCTGCTGGGCAGTTCCAGAAACCCGGCAGCTGGAACCAAGAGGGCCCTGGTTCCGTGCCCTTTCCTCAGCCTGTGCAGCACATTAATGCAGATCAACACAGAGCTTTGAAAAGCATAGCCAGGGCATACATCCAGATTTGCAGGCAAGTGCGACGTCAGCAGTGAGACAAGCAACAGGCCGGTATTAAAAGCGAAAGTACTTTGGTACAAATAGAGCAAAAATAGAAGGGGCTTGCGCAGGCCTCCTTCTGAGATGCTGTGTGACCTGGGACCGGTCCCACAGCCCCCCTGAGGAAAGAGGGGTGCCTGAGCCACTTTCCAGCTGGGCAGCAGGGGCAGCAGCTTCCAGTGTCTTGGTACTTCTTTGGTTTTCTGTGTCTCTTTGCCTTTTGCTGGCCTGCAGGAGCCAAGCGTGGGGCCTCTCCCGGGGAGATGGCTTCCAGGGGGCCGGGTGGACGGCACCATCCCTGCCTTCGGGAAGGTTCCTCCATGGCTCGCACAGGTGGGAGGGGCGCAACGCAGCCTCACTTCTTCGTCTGGGATTAAACTGCTTCCTGTTTTTACTTTTAGGACGAATACCTTTCCCTGGTGGCCAGACTCATTATCCATTTCCGAGACATCCGTAAGTAACACTTCACGTCTCCGGGTGGTTGTGGCCGCAGTACCTGAGGCAGGATGTCTGGGTTTGATTCCACGTTTCCCTTCCTCCCAGAGCCTCAGCCTCAAGCATGCTGATCTTGGCCCAGTGGAAACGTTAGCATCCAAGTGGCCTGCAGCACGCTCTTGTTGCTTGTCTGTTCCATGTACCTTTCTGAAGGACAGCTACTCTTATCTTTAGTCAGCTCTTAAATAAGCAGAGTCTGCCCTGAAACAGACTCTTCCCTAATTGTTGTTTTTTCTGACTGATGGAGGCTGGACCTAAGTGTGTGTTCCCGTCAGCCTGGCAGCTTCAGGGACCAGCTTCCTCAGGGCCTTCCGCAGCCCTGAGGCTCTTTGGGGCCCCTGTGTCATTGCAGCCGCAGCCGGGACCCACCTGGCTTTTGTGTGTTCCGCCCACATGTACAGACACTGATGTCCCTAAGTGGCCAGTGTCTTATGGAAGGCGGTCTGGTGGGTGCCCTGGGGTTTCTCCCATGGTGCCTCCTGCTGGCCTACCATGTGTGACTGCAGCAGACAGGCCCCTCTCCGTACAGCCTGTCCCTGGAGTGACTGCTGCCCAGGGTCTAGAGGCAGCCGGAGCTTCGTGTCAATTTCTCAGACAAAGGGAGCTGTTGGGGACTCCAGAGTCCCTGTGGGGCCGTTACTTCCTTCCACAATAATTTTTTTATCAGAAATGGCCAGCAGGAGGTACTTTACTTGCTTTTGTTCTTTTTGCCATGTTTGGGAAGGTCCCATGGTGTTTGGAACAAGAGGAGCTGCAACCAGAAGGCTGGGGAGTGAGCAGCCTGGCCGTTACGCCGTCTGTCCTGGCAAGGGTTCTGCTTGTTGGGCTGGCTGGCCTGTTTGGGAGCCAGCCTTGGCATGGCAGTGCCCATGGCTGTCCCACCACTGGGAGAGGGCAGAACTGTCATGGCTGAGGCTGGTTGGATCCCACCTCTGGCCAGCCTTGGACAGACTTCGTTTCCTCAGCCAGAAAATGGGGGTGCTGGCTCCCTAGAGTGGGCCACCTCCTGGGGTAGCTCTTAGCCATGGGGCGGTTCTGCCCTCTTGCCCCAGGCCTCCTTTTGTGTCAGTGCTGCCGGGGGTGGGACACACATGTGTTCACACACAGACATGCTGGAGCTCTGAGGTTGGTTTCTAGGCAGAGTCAGCTCAGTTTTAGCAAATGACCTCTGAGCAAATGCCTTCAGAACTGACTTAGCATGGAAATAATGTCGTTATATAAAAACTGTTTACTTTTTTTTTTCTAATATAGATAACAAGAAATCTCAAGCATCTGTCAGTGGTAAGAGTTTCTCCTTTTCGAATTAAAGTTTTTCCCTGACCTTGGATGTGGAGTGCGGGAGTGAGGCTGTGGACACGTGTGTGCCCAAGGTTAAGCTGTTAACTGGAGGCAGAAGTTCCCGGAGAGGAGACCTCAAGTCCGTGAGAACTGCCAGCTCCCGGTCCGAGACCCATCCTCTTCCCAGCCTCTTCCCAGCAGACATACCACCCCGTCCCCCTCCCCCCAGCCGAATGATGAGGGCCCACACGATTATTGAGATAGTGTCTAACGTGTTGAGCCCTCGGGGAGAGGATGGTGTTGGTATATGCAGTGTAATACTCTGCAGTGGTATTTCTTAAAGGACAGCTGTTCTGTCACAAAGGAACCCTGTTGATTTAGCCCTGGTCTCACTGAGTGAGCCCAGCCGCCACTGAAGGGTTTTAGCAGATCCCAGTGGCCAGCCAAGCTCCAACCTTTGAGGCAGGGAGCCAGCCTGGCTGTCCTGCCATCAGGCACCCAGGCTTCCCTGCTGAGCCAAGCTGACTGTACCTCCCTGGGGTCTCCTGGCATGTGCGGTGATGGCGAGCCAGCCGGGGCTAGGGGGACAAGTAGAGATGAAGTGTGCTTGGCCAAGAGACTGCTTTCTTGGCATTGGAACACAGGGCCCCTGGGTACCGAGTCCCACAGCGTGGTGCGCTGGCAAGGCCACATCTGCCAGCAGGTGGTCGTTTGCTATTGTGGTGAGAGCCTGAGCTCTGGTGCTGGGCACAGCCTTGCTCACTCAGCTAAGTCTGCTCCCCGCCAGCCAGCCCTGCTGCACCCTTTGCACTCTGCAGACCTCTCACACCTGCTGCACCCTTTTCTCGAGGCCTTTCCAGGGAATTACTCCTCAGTGGGGTCCTACGCAGGCTACTGTTGTGCAAGGGGACTTGCGACCTCCCGCCCCCACCCTGCACTCCCGTGGTCTGGCCCCAGGCTCTTTCTTACTATGCAGGGGATCTTGTCCCTTGTTTTCTTTGGGATCTCAGCTAAGTCTCCTCCAGTGCGAGGAGTGGGTGACCAGCAGGGCTCATTTGCCTCTCACCACCAAGGCTCTGGCACAGGTTGGCGAGGATGTGGGGTGTGCTTCCTGCCCAGGAAGGATCAGGGTAGGAGGTGTCCTGGCCCTAAGGCTTGGGGGTACTTCTAGGACTCTGGCCTCTTCCCATTTGGGGCATCAAAGGTAGCTGACTCTGGAGGTGGGAGGACACATGTGACGTGTGCTTGACAGGGTCTTGCCTGCCTTGGTGGGCGCTGCCCTGAGATGCTGTGCCCTATGCTCTGCAGACCCTATGAACGCGCTGCAGAGCCTGACCAGTGGGCCTGCCACAGGAGCAACTGGAATCGGCATGCCTTCTCGGGGTCCAGGACAGCCCCTGGGTGGTATGAGCGGCCTGGGGGCCATGGGGCAGCCGATGCCGCTCTCAGGGCAGCCACCTCCCGGCACTTCAGGAATGGCCCCCCACGGTATGGCCGTCGTGTCCACAGCTGCCCCACAGAGTGAGTACCACGCTTCGCAGAACCTGCCGCGCTGTGCGGGCATGCTGTGGTCTGTGCTGAGGGAGGGGTGGGGAAGAGCAGGATGAAGCACTGCCTCCCAGAAGGGTTGGGGCACCGGGGCCCTCTGCCTGGGGGTGGGGGAGGACTCATGGAGCGGGGGACGCCATCCAGGGGGTTGTGCTTGTAGTTAAGGTAGAACCAGTTCTGTCTCAGGGTGTCCTCGGCCCCGAAGCAGTGCTTTTTTTTTTTTTCATTATACCCAGCTGTACAGCGTGATGACAGGGTTACACATACATATATGGATTCATCACAAGTGGTTAGACATAGCTCCCAGTGCTATACAGTAGGATCTCCTTGCTTTTCCAGCCCAGAGGCAACAGTCTACAACTATTAACCCCAGACCCCCCTACCATCCCATTCCCTCCCCCACTTTTGGCAACCACAAGTCTGTTCTCCAAGTCCTTGATTTTCTTTTCTACATAAAGGTTCATTTGTGCAGTATATTAGATTCCAGTTATTAGTGATATCATATGGTATCTTTCTCCTTCTGACTTACTTCACTCAGTATGAGGGTCTCTAATTCCATCCATGTTGCTGCAAATGACATTTAATTCTTTTTTATGGCTGAGTAGTATTCCATGGTGTATATATACACCACATCTTCCTAATCCAGTCATCTGTCAATGGACATTTGGGTTGTTTCCATGTCTTGGCTATTGTGAATAGTGCTGCAATGAACATGTGTGTGCAGGTGTCTTTTTCAAGGAAAGTTTTGTCTGGATATATGCCCAAGAGTGGGATTGCTGGGTCATATGGTAGTTTTATGTATAGTTTTCTAAGGTACCTCCATACAGTTTTCCATAGTGGTTGCACTAGCCTACATTCCAACCAACAGTGCAAGAGGGTTCCCTTTTCTCCACACCCCTTCCAGCAATTGTTGTTTGTGGACTTGTTAATGATGGCCATTCTGACTGGTGTGAGGTAGTGTCTTGTAGTAGTTTTGATTTGCATTTCTCTAATCATCAGTGATGTTGAGCATTTTTTCATGTGTTTGTTGGCCATCTGCATCTCTTCTTTGGAAAACTGTTATTTAGGTCCTTTGCCCATTTTTCAATGGGGTTGTTGGTTTTTTTGCTGTTGAGCTGCATAAGTTGTTTACATATTTTTGAGATTAAGCCCTTGTCAGTTGCATCATTTAACATTATTTTCTCCCATTCTGTAAGTTGTCTTTTTGTTTTCTTTTTGGTTTCCTTTGCTGTGTAAAAGCTTGTCAATTTGATTAGGTCCCATTGGTTTATCTTTGCTTTCATTTCTGTTGCTTTGGGAGACTGAAGTGCTTTTGGCACCTACAGCCCCCAGACACCCCGATTTGGGAAGCTAGCTCTTCTAGAACTGCGCTAGCTGTGGGCCAGCCCTGCCTTGAGGCTGCAGCCAGGTCCCGTCCTGATGGACACACCCAGCCCTCTGCGCTTCTCTGCAGGGCACCCCCTCATCCCCTCCATGGGCCACTCAGGCTGGGAGGGGCTGCCATTTCTTTCCAGAACCCTCTTGGTGGACCTTTGATAGCCACAAACATTTGTTCAGTACTTTTTTTTCCTTATAAAACTTTATTTTTGAAATGATTTGAGTCATAGGAAGGTGCAGAATAGAGCAGAGTCCTGCGTGCCCCTCCCCCAGCTCCCCCAGAGAAACACTGTAGCCTGTCTACAAGGCCTGTCTCCAGTAGACTTCTCATAAGGGACCTAGCCTTCCCTACATTCTTGCACATGCACATGTTTACTCTTGTGAGGTTTTGTCACTTGCAGAATGGCGTCATCATCCCCACCCGCAGGCAGTCACAGCACCTCCTGATAACTGCACCCGCCCTCCAGCTCCCAGCCTGGCAACCGCTGACCTGTTCTTAGCTTCTCTGATTGTCCCATTTTGCGAATGTTACATCAGTGGAACCATATAGTACTTGACTTTTGGAGGCTGGCATTTTTCACTCTGCATAGTGCCCTTGAGACCCTCTGGGTGGTGTCAGCCATTCCTTCTTGCTCCTTACGGGGTGTCGTGCCCTGGACCGGTTTACCGTGGTTTGCTTATCCAGGCACCCACGGAGCACATTTGGGCTGTTACAGGTAAAACTGCTGTCACTGCTCAGGTACAAGTTGTGGTATTTCCATGTGTTTTGTCAAACATCCCTCTCAGGAACCTGTGACGGGGGCAGCAGCCGCAGCCTCGAGCATACTGCTCTGTGTCTGTCTGCTGCCCCATCCCCTTCCTCCCAGAGCTTCATTTCTTCCTAATGACGTCTTGCCATCTGACGCTTTGCTCGTTGCGTGGCTCTTCATCTCAAGCTCCTGTGTCCTCTCTCATCAGCACACCTGCTACACACACACACACACGGGGCGGCTTGGGGAAGGATGCTCAGTGCCTGCTCTAGCGGCTCCTTTCTACATTACACCCTGGTGTACTGGTTAAATTTCTTTTTATCACAAACTTAGATTTTATAATAAAAAATAGTTTCAGAGTGTATGGGTTTAGAATGCTCCCATGATGTGTCTTGCAGTCTCAGTCCTGAGACTATGTCAATTCAAGGGTGAAGCTTTGGTAGGCTGCTTGCATTCCCCGCAATCTGACCTTGGTCCACATCCTGTTTTCCGACTCTGAGGGGCCTGGTGTCCTGTGTCTCACTAGGGGAAGTTGACGTGGGCCTCTGCTTTCATGTCCTGCTGCTCCCTCTGCCAGAGGCCCTCCCTTCCCACCTCTTGCCACCTGGTCCACCTGAAGTAGGTGGATGGGCACTTGCCACCCCTTCCTGACACCTTTTCCAAACAACACTGTGTGATTAAGGCTGCCTCAGGCCTTAGTTCCTTGCTCCCAGAGTGTAAGTTGTGGGTTAGAGGTTTGGCCAGGCTTCTCATAAGCAGTCCAGAGCCCGCTCTGCATCTCCAGGTGATCTGGCTGAGCCACAGGAAATGCACACTGCTAACTGGAGGCTGGGCTGAGGTGCAGTACTTTGAACTCTATGCATTTTTGTTCCTTGATCAGTTTTTTATCATGTGCATTTAGAACCAACTTTGAAAATAAGCCCTATTTCTGGCTGTCTGAGAGGCTGGATGCTGAGGAGCCCTCTCTCCTGGATAACTAGATGCTGGGTAGGCTGCGTTGTGAAATACTGGGCTGGCAGAAGGTGGGGTAGGCAAGCCTGTGATCCCTCTGCCCAGGATTTGTGCTTGGGGCCTTGGCGTTTGTTCCCAGTTCCCCCAGAGACCAGGGCAGAATGGAAGAGAGTACTCCCAGTTCAGGCCTGTGGGAATTGCAGACTGAGGCCAGGTGGTGAGCGCACAAAATTGGAAGGGAGCAGACACACCTCTAGGAGAAGCGTAGATAATAAGCAGATGTGGAAATGTCCAGGGACACCTGGCCTTGGGGTGCTTAATAAATAAAGGTTCCCGGTTCCCTTTGTGGCCCAGTGGTTAATGAATCCAACTAGGATCTATGAGGATGCAGGTTTGACCCCTGACCTCGCTCAGTGGGTTAGAGATCTGGTGTTGCCATGAGCTGTGGTATAGGTCACAGATGCGGCTTGGATCCTACATTGCAGTGGCTGTGGTGTAGACCAGCGGCTGTAGCTGCGATTCGACCCCTAACCTGGGAACTTTCATATGCTGCAGGTGCGGCCCTGAAAAGCAAAATTTAAACTTAAAATTAAAAAAAAATAAAGGCTGGACTTTCAAGTGAAGGAGCACCGTGATGCTGTATCAGGAGTGACCAAACAGATTTGAAAAGTAGCTAAGTAGAACCTGACTTGAAAGGGGAGAGTGTGGCTAAATTAGATACAGCTGAGGAAGGAATTTGTGAGCTAGAAGCTGCATGTGGAGACGTTACTTAGCTTGTAGCCCAGAGAAGAGGCCTTGGGAAGCAGGGGGTGAGAGACGTGGAGTTTGAGATCCGGTCACCTGACTGGTTAAGAAGAGAACCCAGGGCAGAGAGTGAAAGGGCAGCACATTAGTATGGTGTCCACACCCCAACCTCTCCTAAGGTAGTAGGACAAAGGCCGGAAGACTATCTCAGAAAAAATAGAATAAGACAGAAACAGCAAGTGAAAATCTGAACGACATGCAAAATTCAACCCAACCATCCAGCAAAATACACTTCAGGAAAGGAGAAGGAAATATGTCAGTTCTACCTCAGTAAAGCTGAAAAACAAAAGGAGGTAGAAGGGGAACTTAGAAGGGGGAAGACAGATATAAATAAGTTGAAAACTATAATCGCAGTAAATGCAAAGGGATAGGCTTTCCGCTAAGAGACAGGAGACGTGAGACTGAATATAAGTGAAAGGAGAACATACAGCTATTCGGTCTTTGCAGGAAGCATGCCTACAATAGAAGATGCAAGAAGACTTGAAAATAAAATGTGTTGGGCAGTTTCCTCTCCCTGATAGTTAAGCAGACAGAAGTAATAAATTTAGAGATCATTGAATGAAGTAGTGAGTAGCTTAGTCTAAGCCTGTGGGTGGGATGGATGCTCGCAATCTGTACTCTGACGGCCCTCAGAGGTTTGTGTGGAGGAGAAGGTCACACTGCATGGTCCTTCTCATCCCCCTTCAAAGTGGCAGAGATAGAAGCAGAGATCACCTTGAAAGTTGCTAGGGGGTTGGCAGCCCGAGGGTTCCCTGTGGTGTAGCAACTGTTTGGTATCTTGACTTGTGGTGGCTGCTCAGTCTCGTTGGGTGAGGAGATTGTACAGAACTTAAACTGCACACTCGGGCAGATGAGCGGGCAGATGAGCACAGGTTCTGATTGTGTTGTGTCATTGTAACTTCACAAAATGTTACCATAGGGGGGAGCCAGCCAAAGTGTGCTGTGTCTGCGTCTCTTTATCCTAGACAACAGCTTCAGTGAAGTTCATGTACCCATAGTTTGCAGTGCTTTGCAAACCGTATTGAAGTTCGTGTACCATAGTTTGCACTGCAGAGCGTGCAGAGCTTTTCAGAGCAACCACCACCACAATTAATTCTTAAACATTTCTGTCACCCAAAAAGAGACCACATCATAGAAAGTCTTGTGAATGATTGTTTACATCAGCATTATTCATAACCGCCAAGAAGTGGAAACAGCCCAAAAGTCTATTAGCTAGCTAGTGGATAGGTGCACAAAATGTGGGAAATCCGTATAGTAGACTATTATTTGACAATAGAAAGAAAGGGGTACTGATCCTGCCACCCTGTGGGGGAGCTTTGCAAATGTGATGCCGGGGGCAAGGAGCCAGTCACAGAAGACCCCAGTCCTGAGAGTCCATTGATAGGACGTGTTCAGATCGGCGCTTCCTCAGGTCAGGGAGCAGGTCAGTGGTTCCAGGGCTGGGCCTCTTGGCCACCTAGAGACCAGCCAGTCCGTTCTTTCCTGCTGGTCATGCATGGTGCTGCCCATCGTTCCCGGGGTGAGGCGGGCAGGGTGGTCACACACGCGTGCACGTGCACACACACACACACACACACACACACCCTGTCTCCAGCCCGCGCACGCGCACGCA
>PVHT021183555.1:895798-940115 GCA_004024745.2 Catagonus wagneri
CACGCGTGCACGCGCGCGCGCGCACACACACACACACACACACACACACACCCCCTGTCTCCAGCCCAGCTGCAGCTCCAGCAGGCGGCGCTGCAGCAGCAGCAGCAACAGTTCCAGCAGCAGGTAGCACTGCAGCAACAGCAGCAGCAGCAGCAGCAGCAGCTCCAAGCGCAGCAGAGTGCCATGCAGCAACAGTTCCAGGTAGCTGTGCAGCAGCAGCAGCAGCTGCAGCAGCAGCAGCAGCAGCACCTGATCAAGTTGCACCACCAGAACCAGCAGCAGGTACTCAGTGCCCCATTCCCTCAGCCAGGTTCCTCCTCCGGGGGCTTCCTCAGGGCACAAGTCAGGCAGAGGCTGGCAGGTGAGCTTGTGGGGAAGGCAGCTTGGCACCCGGCATCTGGCCACAGGCCTGCTAATACTCTAGGGCTGCTGGCTCCATGTGGGCTGGACGTTGCACAAGCAGGATGGCCTGATGCACCCTGTGGTGTGTCCGCTGCGAGGACATGCACGCCTCCCATTCTGTCCCTGGATGTTCACCCACATCCAGCATCCTGCGGAGGGGTGGTAGCATGGCATTAGAAGCCCTGCTTGTAAGACAACCTTTTCGTGCCCACGATTTGCAGTCAGCCTCCAGATGTATTCGGTGTCCTTGGTCAGATCTGCTCCTGGCTGAGGGAAGGTGACACCCCTAAGGGCTCTGCACTTTCCCACCTGCTCCAGAACTTGGCTCACAGTCTCCTTTGCCCAGTGGCCCCTCCCGGGTGTGGAAGCCCCTGTCCCAGGGCTGACCGTGAGGCTTCAGCCCCAATTTCCTCCTCATCCGAAGGCCTTAACAGTAACTACTCTAGGGACCAAACAGATGTCCCAAACTGGAGAGGCTTCTGAGATATGCCCTCAGCCAAGCTTTGACCCAGCTTGTCTGGGCAGCACCCATGTATGACCCTTTCCAAGCTCTCCAGCTTGGCCCTTCCCTTGACCCTTCCTTTATCCTCTCAGGCCTCGGGTGGGCTGGTATCTGGGGCTGGGGCACAGTGCACACTTGGCATCCTCATTGTCCTATGGGAGGTGTCTCCTCTGCCTTACCAAGGGCCAGACCAGCATGGAGCCCTGAGGCTGGCAAGGTGACAAGTGCCACTTGTCTCACCCCAGATGCAGCAGCAGCAGCAACTTCAGCGGATGGCACAGCTGCAGCTTCAGCAGCAGCAGCAGCAGCAGCAGCAGCAAGCTCTGCAGGCTCAGCCACCGATGCAGCAGCCACCGATGCAGCAGCCACAGCCCCCCCCTTCTCAGGCCCTGCCCCAGCAGCTACAGCAGTTGCATCACCCGCAGCACCACCAGCCACCACCGCAGCCCCAGCCGCCAGTTGCACAGAACCAACCATCGCAGCTCCCACCTCAGTCACAGACACAGCCTCTGGTGTCACAGGCTGCAGCCCTCCCAGGACAGATGCTGTATGCACAGCCCCAGCTGAAACTTGTGAGTACCCCGGGCTCACGTGGCCAAGGCTCTTCTCATGGTGTCATGTGTGCTGTGGCGGTTTCTGGGAGCCTTGGCTGCAGACAGCTTCTCCTCCAAGCACCGAGACTTTGGTGACCCCAGACCCCACTGGCCTGCATGTCTGCTCAGCAAGGGATCATGCATCCCACCAGCTGCTGCACCCCATGTGGGGCCCCCACTGATGGGGCAGCAGCTCATCTTGCAGGCAGCATGGCTGGTTGCAGCGGAGGCCGTGGGCATTGTGACATTGTGGATGACTAGGAGGATGACAGCACCAGTGCGCTCATGGTGGGGGAAGGCATGCCGCCTCCAGGGAGTGTCCAAGCTGGCCTGTTAGCCACTTGGAGTTCTGTTCTGAGCAGAGATTGTGACCATGTTTTTGTGAGGACATTCATATAAAATACTCTTATTTTCAGCCTTATGCATTTTTATAAAAGCAGAGCCAGTCCTTGATGTTTACATGGAAGTCAGAAATTTGTCACTCAGTCGGGGGTAGCTGTGTCAAGGGGCCATTTTAATGTTTTCTCAGCTCACTTCTTTGGTTTTTGTGGCCTTTTCTGATTGTGATTCGTTGGAAAGAGTGGGGACAGGCCATGCCTGAACTGAGTGACAGGTGAATAGGAGGCTCCACAGGTGTGGGCTGGAAGGCGGGGGAGGGTCCTGAGGTGAGTCACATCTGTTACCTGGGAGCCAGCTGGCTCTGGTTTCCTTTGAGGAGTCAGGGCTCTGACTGAGGCTATCATAGGCTGTCAGCACGCTTGGCTGAGCAGGTGGGGCTGTGCGTTTGGCCTTGGGAGCCATCGCTTTGCTTGCCATGGTAGCTGGTGGTACTGGCTGTATGGTGACATCCCATCGGGTCAGACTTCTCACCAGTCGAGGGAGATGGCGGAGGTGCGGGGGGGTAGGCTGTGCCAGATTAGAGCCTGGCGTGGGACACTTCTGATGAGCCACGGCATAAAGAGAGGCTAGTAGCCAGTGAGGTCACACCAGCCTGCCCCCTCTGAAGGGAGGTTGCAGACTCAAGTCCTGAAGAAGTAGAGGGCGCCCTGCCCTTGGCCCTGGGTGGCTCCAGATCGCATGCTCCCTTCCTCCCTCAGGTCCGAGCTCCGATGGTGGTGCAGCAGCCGCAGGTGCAGCCCCAGGTGCAGCCTCAGGTGCAGCCGCAGACAGCAGTGCCGACAGCTCAGGCCTCCCAGATAGTGGGTTCCGGAGTCCAGGTGAGGGCCTGCGGGCGTCGGTTCTGCAGGTGCTGGCAGGAGCATGTCTCCCACGCACGGAGCTGGCTGACACATGCTCCACAACAAGGGATCTGGTAGAATCAGGGCTGATCCCCGGAGCCCTGGGGTGGCCAGCCCTCCTCAGCGCCCAGCTCTCCCTGATGCCCCTCATCTTCCGTCTTCTCTGAGAGGAGAGCATGGCGGTCTCTTCTCACCTGGCAGGAACAGTAGCTCTGTAGAATCTAGGAGGAGCGCGAGGGTGGTGGCATCTGGCTCTGGCGGTCCCTTGCTCCAATGTTCTGGGGCTCACCCCTGTGCTGACACATGTGGACCCCAGGCCTGCCACACCCAACCCTGCGAATCGGATGTTGATAGGATGGAGGAGACCTCCTGGCTTTTTGCCTGGTAGAGGCCACATCTCCTTGGCATGTGGGGTTGGAGGTCAGGCCTCTTGACTTCCCCGTAGGCTCCCTTGCCCCCATGCATGTGTCCAGTCCTGGCCTTGGGTCTTCCTGTTTCCACCTGGCAGAGGCGTCACTGACAGCTAGGCAAGACAGTGTTGGCTCTAGAGCAGAGGTTCCGGATGACGTGGGAAGACTCCAGTGGGCCACCCACCCTGGTGGCGTTCCCGTGCCTGGTGGCTCGCCGCCTGCTGCCCGGCTCATTCCCTGAGTCTGCCAGGCTCCCCGTCTGTCTGGTGCTCAGGGCCATGGGCCAAGCAAGCTGGAGGCCACGTGTTCGCTGCGTGGGGGGTGGGGGTGGCTTGGGGCCTGCGGAGCTCGCAGGTCGTCTGTGGTTGCTGCACCTTGTCACCAGCTCGCCCGGACGCACTCTTGTGTGAAACACCGCAGATGTCACACCTGTAGTTGGAATCCTTTTACGCCACCACAGTGTGTGTTCTAGCCTGTCCTCAGGCCCCCTGGGCTCCCTGCTCTTGGTGTCCTGGGAAGAGTCAGGGCGGTGGCGGCACAGATTGACTGGCCAGTCTGCTGGAGCTGCAGCCCTTGCTGTGTCTCAGGTCTGGTAGGAGAGCAGGAGGCTTGGCCTCTGACCTTCCAGCTTCTGTCCTGAAACAGAACCTCCCATTTCACCCCATTTCCTGGTGTTTAGGAAGGGAGCAGCTGTGGAAGAGTCGACATCCTCCGATGGGCTTAGCAGACCCTTCTGGTTAGTTCGCAGGCTTCTGGCTCAGGGAGGCCCATTGCCTGCATCTTCCCAGGCTCCCCCTCACCCTCCTGAGGTGGCAGTGGGGGCTGAGGTGGTGCTCTGTTCCCCACACTGAGCCCCATGCAGAGCGGCTCTCCCCTTCGCTACAGTCGCCCCACCCTTTGCTTCTGGTGGGCGTCCTGGTCCTGCCGGCCGGGGCCTTGGCCGTGGGCTCCGTCGCCTCACGTAACCTTGAACTGTAGACGTCCTTTTCCTGACGCAGCTCGGAGGGCTGAGGGCAGCAGAGCTGAGAATGACCTGGCTCTTCTCTTCAGGTGGGGACTCTGGTAGCTGGGGAAGGGAAGGGCTCACCCCTCAAACCCTGTGAGCGGGTTTGGTTTTATGGGGATGCACCTTCAGAGTTTTAGAGAGGGGTGTCCACCTCATCTTGCGTGAGAGGCATTTCTCTGGCAAAACAGGTGCTGGGCATCATCCTGCACTGTGGGGCTGTGCAGTGGGTTCCCAGGTCTGGGGACAGTTGTGCATGGGCAGGGCACAGTTCTGTGGGGGCCAATAGGCTGGCCTGCTAGATGGTTCTAGCAGCAGCCAGGTCCCTAGGGTGCAAGGAAGCCCCTGGGAGGGTGGTCTCTGGATTCCGAGTCTTTCTTTGCAGGCTTGGTGGGCCCAGTGGACAAGACAAGGTTCCCGGCATTCTGACCCAAAATTAAAGTGCAGGTGGCAGCCATGGGGATGGGAGACCGAGAGAAGCCTAAGTAAGGGCAGCATTTCAGGGCAGGATCCTGCTGGGCATCTTTGCTTTCTGGTTCTTTGAGATTTTATGTGTGGTTTCGTTCCCGTTCACATTACAGTGGGAATAAAATGTTCCTCTATGGTTAAAGTTCCTTGACTGAAGTTCTCTTACGTGGCTCACTGCTGTTCCTCTATGAATGTATCCTCCTGCCCTGAGTTACCATCTTGTTCTTAGGTACTGAGATCATTTCTGGTTTTCTGCTGTTAACAGTGATGCGGGGTCCTGATGCACGGCCAGGTCCTGGACCCTGGGATCCTCTCTGGGTGGATGTGTGCGGGAAGGTCGGGAGAACGGGAGGAGGAGTTGCTGCTGGTCACTGCCTGGCTCATCTGATCAGGAAACATCCTTTTGTGTTTCATTAGAATTTGTGCGCTTGGAGTTCCCTTTGTGGCTCCGTGGGTTAAGGATCTGGCATTACCACAAGTCATGGCATAGGTCAAGGATGCAGTTCGGATCTGGCGTTGCTATGGCTGTTGCGTAGGCTTGCAGCTGCAGCTCTGATTCAACCCCTGGCCTGGGAACCTTCATATGCGACAGGTGTGGCTGTAAAAAAGATTTTTTTTTTCCTTTGGCTGCCCCAAGGCATATGGAGCTCCAAGGATCAGATCGGACCTACACCCTCAAACTAAACTGCAGCTGTGGGCAATGCCAGATCCTTAACCCACTGTGAGATCAAACCCACATCCCAGTGCTCCCAAGATGCTGCCGATCCTATTGCACCACAGTGAGGGCTCTGAAAAAAAATTTTGAATAATAAAAAAAAGGAATTTGTGCACTTTTCCTCCAGAGTTCTGTGACCAGAAACCAGTCCGCAGAGATTAGATTTCAGTTTTCATTCCTTATGACTTTTGCTTCTTCCAGGAAGAAGTTTTCTTGCTTTTGTGCTCCGGAAGGGGCCCTGTTGTGTGGCCAGTGGCTTGCAGCTAGGTGCCTCAATTGCAGAGCAGCACTTGTTGTCCATCTGTCTGCGTGTGGGCAGTGGGGCCCCAGGATGGTGTCTGATTGGGGTGCTCCTCAAGTTGCATTTGTTTGGGGACCCCAGGACAGTGGCTTCCTTGTCCACAAGCATTGCCAGGTTCATGTGGCATTTACTACTGCCTGTATCACCCCCCGGCTTGCACTGACTGTGGCAGTCCACCCATTGGTAAGTGAGGGGCACATGTGTGATGCTGGGGTACTCCCCGCAAGCCTTTCTCCTGCTGTGGAGCCCTGCCCCTGGCACACCGTGCCTTGCAGACTGCATGGCTGTGGGCGCTGCCCTGCCTCACGGACCAGCTCAGCGTCCGGATAGATGTTTTGTTTTCCGGTGGGTCAGCCTGCATCCTTCCTGAACCTGGCTGAGGTTTTCATTTGAGGTTATCTCCACGATCGTAGGCACACACGGGCCCTGCACTCCAGGGCCAGCCTAGGGCTTAGACCTCAGGGTGCCTGCCTCAGTGCTTCCAGAAGTAGAAGTTGGCAAGGAGGGGGTCATCATGTACATTTAGAGACAGACCTGAACTGTGTCCGCATGGGAGGTGCAGCATCCAGGCCTCCCGTGCCCACGTCCCCCAGTGTTGTGGTTATAGAAGAAAGCCAGGGCCCAGAGGAGGGGAGCAGGGTTTACGCTCAGGTGTGTAGTCCTGAGAGGGAAGGTGCCGTGAGCGCCTGTCAGGCTCTTCCTGTTGTGGCGACAGCTGTGGACACGCTTCCGAAGCCTGGCCCTTCAGGTCTGGCCCTGTGGCCTGTCTGGGATAGGGCTGTATGGAAGGCATAGAAAGGTCTGAAGGCTGTGTTCCCGGCAGCTCCCCTAGCTTCCCAGTGCCTAGACTGACCTCTCTGCTTTGGGCTTGGCCAAGGAGGCCAGCCTGCCCAGCCCTGGGAACCTCACTCCCATCAGACACTGTACCCCTCCCCACTCCACTCCCTCCCCCACCCCCGAGTTTCTTTGTTGCTGTCACTTTGTCTTGTTCCGCTGTCCTAAAGTTGCTCACTGTGGCCTTGGCCCAAGGCGGGATGCAAGTAAGCCTGGCTACCATCTGCCACCCCATGGAGCGCCACTCCTGGGTGGACAGCCCTCAGCCAGGCACAGACACCGGCAGGTCAGCCCCTTTTCAAGGGCTGGAGCTCATAGGTGGCCTTCACCATGGCTCTCAAAGGGCCTGGCCACACACGCAAGGCCACCCCCAGCATGTCACTTGAGGGTATGTGAGTAAATAGCTAGGCTTATTGTCATTTTAACACATTGGCTAGTTAGTTCCAGCATTTTCCTTTCCTGGAGAAGGTGGAGCTCAGTGTCTGATATTTTTAGCATTTAGAGTTACGCTGCTGCCATCCTCATGGCAAAATGAAACAGCAGCTAAGCAGATGGTTTTGCTTCCTGGGACTCTCCTTTCTAGTAGTCGCCACTAGCCCCGGGTGGTTCTTTACCTGTATGTTAATTACAATTAAGTAATACTAAGGATTCAGCTCCTCAAGTTGTGTTCAGTTATACCTCAGGTGCCCGTGGGACCTGAGGGGAAGCTTATGGCTGCTGTGCTGGGCACCCATCATGGAGATTCAGTCCATGGAAGCGGAAAGTTCCATCGGCTGTGCAGTTTTGAGCTCACTGTGTGGAGGGTAGCTTCTGCGGTGCACATGCCCTTTTCCAGTTGGATGAAGACTCTTGTTCCCCTGCTCTTTCGGGGGTATGACTTCCTGGCTCTTCCATTTCCATATGGAACCTAGAGTTCTTCCGCAGTGTGTTCACTTGTCCAGTACTTGCACATCATGTGCATTCATGGGCCAGGCACTGTTCTAAGATTCTGAAGGTAAAATGCCCAGATAAGACTCCCTCATTTTCTGGGCTTTCCATTTTAGTCGGTTTGCTGCAAAAACCTCAGATTTGCCACAACTTTAAAATCCAGTTTCTGTTGCAAGGGCAGTGCACCTATAACCCCAGCAGGCGGTAGCCCTGCCCTTCCGGATGGCTTGCATCTGAGGCCCATTGATACCATTTGTCACAGGCTGGGGCTTGCTACTTTGCAGTTTACTTTCCTTTGGTTGGTGTCAGTTGCGGGGTAGGAAGGGGCTATAATCTCTAGTGGAAAAGCTGAGTGGAGGTTCCTCAGAGGGGCAGCAGCTGGGGAGGGGAGCAGGAGGGAAGAGCCCGGGCCCAGCTCCCCACGACCTGCTGGGGGCCCAGAGCCCTTGCACACCGAGTGCCCGGCTCCTGGCCACCGGCCCTTTAGAGCCTCCGCTTTGTGGCCTCCAGGTGCTTGTTTGTCCTTCGGTTGCCTCCAGCTCCATGTCCATTGAGCTGGGTTGACAGCTTCAGTTGGTGTGTGTTGGGAATGGCTTTGGCATCAGCACATGGAGCTGATTTTTACAAAAACAATAAAATCACCAACATTTTGAGTATGTAATACATGCCAGGCCTTGAGCTAAGTTTTTCGTGAGCAGATTCTTGTCCTCCCTGCAGTGTTTATGGGAACTCTTTTCAGTGGCCCCTGAGCAGAGGTGAGCGTCCCCTGGTGACCCTCATGCAGCCTGTGAGGCAGGAGGCACCACCCTGTGAAAACAGACTGCTCAAAACCAACCCCCAGCCTGGGCTTCGCAGCTTCAGGCTTCCCACCTTGGCCTGTTAGTGGGGTTCCATGTTCTCATCTACCTCCGCCCCAGCCCCCTGCAGGGCTGGGCGCACTGTGTGCATTCTGCCGGCTCCAGGACTGGTGCACAGCTGCTTTTCTGGCAATGTCTTTCCAATCTAATTCCTTCTGAGTAAAGACGACCTTTTCCAAGTGTGTATTGTTAAAACCTAGCTGGGAGCCACCAACAGACGTCCCACCTGAGTGCTCACCCACCGGCGCCTGTGGGCCTTGGTGTGTCCATTGGCTACCGTCCACCCTCAGTCCCTGCACACAACCCTCAGGGGACCTTCTTTAGCGCACACCTCACCTGACTGGCTTTGTTCTTTCATTGTAGCCACAAATTGAGTCCAAGGGGACAGTCAGGATAGAAAGCCGGCTCTCCTTATGGACGCTTTGTGCATCCGGGCTCTCTGGCCCGTCTCGGCCACTTCTCTGGCCCCCAGCCCCAGGATGTGTCCTGTGGCTGCATCTTCGTGTTGTGCCGGGGACGCTTCAGGGCCCCCGGGGCAGAGTCCTGGGACAGGGAGGAGGCCGGAACCCTGAGCTGGGGCCCCAGCCAGGCCGCCCTTCACTGCACTGGGGGCAGCTGTGCGTGGCCCAGATTCTGTGCTGGACCCAGCACAGGAGTCCAGGGTGACATCGAGTCCCCATCCCCACATTCCCTTGGTGGCGCTGTAAGCGGGCGATGCCTTAAGCATGCAATGCCTTGGCGGGACCCACATTCTACCTGACTCTGGAGAGTGCCTCTTGGGGACAGGTCAGTGCGCAGGGTCCAGGAGCATGGGGAGGTTCTGGGATGTACAGGTGTTCCTGGAGGCCAGAGCGTGTGGTGCTGCCAGCCTCCTCTGAGGTTTCTTTGTGGCACGAAGCTCCCAGACCAGCCCTGCTGCCCAGCAGCCCTGCCCATGGCCCCACCTGCCCCATGGCCCCACCAACCCCTGGCCGCATGCTCTGTGCATCTACCTGCCTTCCAGTCCTGCTCCAAGCAGCACCCGGGCCGTCGTGCCTTTCCTGGCACAAGACCTTGAGCAAGTCCCTTCCTTCTGAGCTCCTGCTTCCTGTCCTACACACAAGTGAGGTGGGACGCCTGCCAGCCCTCAGAAGCTTCCTCTCCTGGGAGCCCAGCATTCGTGTCCTGGGACTGTCACAGGCAGTGGGACAGACTGCCGAGCCTCTGGTGTAGGGTGGGTGGCATGCTCCTCCCCCAGAGGGCTGTTTAATGGGAGACCAGGTCTTTGTGGGCATGGCCTCTAGGTGGCTGCTTCCAGTCCAGGTATGTCTGTGGGCTCAGCTTTGTGAACCCTGGGAGAGGCCTGTGTTTGCCACCCCCTGGAATTGTACATTTTTCAGAAGAGTGGTCAGATGCAGAGAGACCTGGATTGGCTGTTGAGGGCCAGGGGCTTGCCCATATCAGCCTTGAGAGCTGCGGCCAAGGAGGCCAACGGGGCAGAGTCCTGGGACAGGGAGGAGGCCGGAACCCTGAGCTGGGGCCCCAGCCAGGCAGGCCGCCCTTCACTGCACTGGGGGCAGCTGTGTGTGGTCAGTGGCTTCACAGACACAAAAAGCAGAGGGTGTGGGCAGAGTTCACCCTCTCTCCCATGGGCCGAGCGCTGGCACAGCCCAGACACTTGCAGGAAGTGAGCTGTGAAACTGCCCTCCTGCTGATGCAGCCTCGTGCCAGTTCAGGTGCCTTTCAGAGAAGTACCCTTCAGGCTGCAGACAAGAGCCAAATGCCTTCTAGAAGGGATGGCTGCTCCAGCAGAGGCTGAGAAGCCTCCCTGGGGCGAGGGGCCTGGTGAGGGGGTTCAACCCATGGGCAGGAGGAGGACAAGGCAGCCCCAGGGCTGTGGGGCAGAGAGCAGCAGATCCAGATCAAGGAAGGGGAGGTGATGGCAGGGGCTCCCAGGGGGCAGTGAGGAGCAGGGCTTTGGGAGGTTCCCTTGGGGGGGGCCCAGGGTCTTTGCTGGCCTCTGCATGGACTTTACTGAGATGACCTGTTTGCTTTTCTGGTGCTGGGAGTCTGTTGGTGCCGGGTGGGTCCTGGAGCATGTTCTCCAGTGCGCGGGCTATGCTACCCCCAGTGACTTGGTGCCCAGACACCTGGAGGCCACCTGGTGCCCAGCCTACTGGCCCTTCCTACCTTGCAACGTTCGAGTGAAACTCCTGGACCCGTTGTGCCCCCTGACGAGAACTGCGGGGAGTAGAGCGATCTGGCCATGCAGAGAAGGGATCAGTCGCTCACCTCCCGGCAGGGTCTGCTGGTCCTGCAGGGTGCTGCTCAGCTGCCAGACCGCGGAGCCCCAGGCCAGTTGAGCTGGCCGGACAGCTCAGGGGCGGCTCTGCTCCTGTCAGGCAGGCCCAGGTGAGACAGAGAAAGATGCAGTGTCCTCACTGCCCTGCAGCTGGGCTTGTCCTCGGGGCCCTCAGAGCTGGGGTCTCATGGAGGCTTGGAGGACAGAGCAGAGTCCTCACTGGCCTCCCCTTCCACGGGCTGCTGCCCTCCAGATGCAGGGACCTGGGATGTCCTATCCCAGCCCAGAAGCCCCTGCCAGGAGTCAGGCCCCCAGTCTCTGGTCCCTGTGTATTTGTGTGGGTACCCATGGGGGTGGGGAGGCATCAGAGAACAAGGGTGGGAGCTGGGGCCACGGGGGCGGGGCGGGTGAGCAGGCTAAGCCCCTCCCCTTCCAGGTCAGCCAGAGCAGCCTCACCATGCTGTCCTCGCCGTCGCCGGGCCAGCAGGTGCAGACCCCCCAGTCGATGCCCCCTCCGCCCCAGCCGTCCCCGCAGCCTGGCCCGCCCAGCTCGCAGCCCAACTCCAATGTCAGGTAGGCCCGGCCAGTGCCCTTCCCCGCCTGGCTCCCGGGCCGGCCCACCGAGTGCCCCGGCTCACGGGCACGCTTCCTCTGCTTTGCTGTAGCTCCGGCCCCACCCCGTCCCCCAGTAGCTTCCTGCCCAGCCCCTCACCGCAGCCCTCCCAGAGTCCAGTGACGGCGCGCACCCCGCAGAACTTCAGCGTCCCCTCCCCGGGACCTCTGAACACCCCTGGTAAGTCAGGCCTGGGATGGCCAGAGCCTGGGGCCCCACAAGGTGAGGTGCTGGTGGCTGAGAGCCAACCCTCTGTGGGCTGGGGCCGCACTAACCGACCGTGTCCCGCAGTGAACCCCAGCTCCGTCATGAGCCCCGCGGGCTCCAGCCAGGCTGAGGAACAGCAGTACCTGGACAAGTTGAAGCAGCTGTCCAAATACATTGAGCCGCTGCGCCGCATGATCAACAAGATCGACAAGAACGAAGGTGGGCGGCGGGCGGAGGGTGAGGGCAGTGGGCAGGGCCATGAATACCCAGGCTCGCGTCTGAGCTCCCCCTTCTGCCCCAGACAGAAAAAAGGACCTGAGTAAGATGAAGAGCCTTCTGGACATCCTGACAGACCCCTCCAAGCGGTGAGCTTTGCCCCAGGCCCCTGGGGGGAGGACAGTGCTGCGTCTACCACTCACAGAGGGGCCCCAGGTGCTCATCTGGCTCAGCCTAGGACAGGCGCTTGGTGATGACGTGGAGTTTAGAGAAGGGGCCCCAGGGCTCCACGCCCCGGTCCCTGCCTTTGTCAGCACCCAGCCTCTGCCTAGCTCCGGGCCACTGCTGGGCCCTCTCCTCACCCTATGGCCCTTCCAGCCGTGCCTCCTCAAGCCACTTCAATGACAGGCCTCAGCCTGTCCTGCAGCCCTGCCGCTGACTTGCCAGTGGCCTTGGGCGAGTGGCTGTGTCTCAGTTACCCCATCTGCAAAGTGGGCAGCTACAGCTCGCATGTGCTGGCTGTGGAAGTGAACCGGATCAGCATCTTGAGAAGCACTCAGAAGGCAGTGGAGATGCACTCAGGCCCCTTCCCTTGCCCACCAGCTGCGGGGTTGGTGAGCGCCAGAGCTCAGCCTGCATGTGGACGGGCCTTCAGATCACTGCCCTCTCCCCAGGGCTTGGCTCGGGCTGGCCTCCCCTTATGGAAAGTCTCCCCCGTTCTGCTTCTCTGGGCAGAATAGTGGGCCTGTAGGAGGTGGACAGCTCTCCAGGCCCTCGTTGGGGTTATAGGGACAGGGGGCAGGGCCTGGCCTCTGTCCTTCTCCTTGACCCATCACATCTATGCCTTGTTCTGCCAACCAGGACCAGCAGCTCCTGGGAGCAGGGCCGCCTTGCCTTACTTTGGGTCTGGGGACAGCAGGTGGATTGGCTGGGTTCCTGGGCAGGGTTCCAGTGGCCAAGTTTCTGGGGCTCGCTCTGTCCAGAGGCCAGTCAGTCAGTGGTTGGGATGAGAACATGAGAGCTGTCGGCTCCCTGTCCTCCAGCACGGAGGGCCAGCCACCTCCTCTGTCCCATAGGTGCCCCCTGAAAACACTGCAGAAGTGTGAGATCGCCCTGGAGAAACTCAAGAACGACATGGCAGTGGTGAGTGGGGTGCCGTGGCCTGCCTGGCTGCAACTGTTTCTGGGGAGGTTAAGGCTCGCTTCACAGGAACCTGGAATCATGAGCTGGTGGGGCCTGGGCGGGGGAGGGGGTGGAGGTAGCGGGTGTCCAATCAGAGGTGGACAGGAGGCTGTCCTCTGAGCCTGGAAACCTTGCCCCGGAGTCCTCTTCCAGGCTGACTCTGCAGTGCGACTGGGCGGGAACTGGAGAAGTCAGGGGCTGTGGCCCCGTGGGGGCTTTCTCCACCCAAAGTTGAGGGCTCCACGCACGAGGCCGGCCTGGGGTTGGGGCTCGGGGAAGGCAGAGGCTGCAGCAGGGAGAGTCCGGCTCCAGCTCTGCGTCCTGGTCTGCAGTGGGTGTGGTTGTGGTGATGCCACGAAGTCTTTTTTGAGTGAGGATGAGGGCCTTGAGGTCTGGAGAGCCTCTCCGGGAGTGGGCTTCTGACCCCGCTGTCCTGTCCCAGCCCACACCCCCTCCGCCCCCGGTGCCGCCGACCAAGCAGCAGTACCTGTGCCAGCCGCTTCTGGATGCCGTCCTGGCCAACATCCGCTCGCCTGTCTTCAACCACTCCCTGTACCGCACGTTTGTGCCGGCCATGACGGCCATCCACGGCCCGCCCATCGCGTGCGTACCACTCGGGGCTCAGCTCACGGCGGGCGGTAGGTCCTGTGCCCTGGCCCCGCTGGGGCGGTCAGCACGCTGTCCCCTCTAGGGCCCCGGTGGTGTGCTCCCGGAAGCGCAGGTTCGAGGAGGACGAGCGGCAGAGCATCCCCAATGTGCTCCAGGGCGAGGTCGCGCGGCTAGACCCTAAGTTCCTGGTGAATTTGGACCCTTCTCACTGCAGTAACAACGGCACTGTCCACCTGATATGCAAGCTGGGTGAGTGTGGGGGTTGGCACAGAGGGCAGGCCGCTGCCCAGGGACCCCTGCCCACACGGAGCCCGGGGCCGGCTCTGAGGTCTGAGCCAGGCCCTGCACACACTCGCCTCCTGCCTTGTGCCTGGGAGGCCCCCTCACTCCATCCCATCCAGGTGTGGCTCTGTCACCTGAGGGTCTGGGGAGACTCTCCCCAGCCTCCCCAGGGCCTCCAGGGCCTGAAGGGCACTGTTGAGAGCAGGGCTGTGAGATAGGGTGGGTCAGGTCACAGGCGCAACCTCATGTGTTGCAGATGACAAGGACCTCCCCAGCGTGCCACCGCTGGAGCTCAGCGTGCCTGCCGACTACCCCGCCCAGAGCCCACTGTGGATCGACCGGCAGTGGCAGTACGGTGGGTTAGCCGAGAGGCCGGCCCAGGGCAGGCAGGCACCCAGACTTTCCTCCATGTGCCCCGCTCTGCCAAGCCCTCCTCCTGCTCCTCTGTGGCAGAGAGAAGGGTCTCTGCCCCTCCCCCTGTGATCCTCTGGATCAGGGCAGCCATGTGGAGTGGGTGAGGGGCGAGTAGGCCCAGCAGCCCCTGTGGGCATCGATGAGAGCTTAGGCTCTCAGGGACCCATGCGGGTGAAACGGCCCCAAGCCCGAGGCCCAGAACTGGCATAGAGGACCAGGATCGGACCCCAGGGCCATTCCTGGGAAACCATTCCTGTTCCAGTTCTGGGCAGGCAGGTGATGGGAGGAGAGCAGGTATCCACCTTGGTGTTGAGGGAAGTGGGAGATGGCACCCCTGGTCACTAGGGCTGGGTGGGGATGGGGCAGGGTCCTGACCGAGCCAGCCGCACTCACGGCCCTGCTCTGCTGCAGATGCCAACCCCTTCCTGCAGTCAGTGCACAGGTGCATGACCTCTCGGCTTCTGCAGCTCCCGGACAAGCACTCGGTCACAGCCCTGCTCAACACCTGGGCCCAGAGCATCCACCAGGCCTGCCTCTCAGCCGCCTAGCTGCCCCGGCCGCTGCATCTCGGGCTGCCCACCCTCTGGGGACCACGGGGTGGCCAGGAGCCTTGTTGTGCTCTGTGTCGGACATTTCTAGATGCTGGCTTCCTTAGAGAGCCTGGCCTTAGGTTAGCTTTCCTGCTTTTATCTTCTGCCTTGGGGACCTGCCAAATATTTCCCACACTTGGGTAGGACTGGGACTGGCAGCTGCTTCCTCCAGGAGCAGGACACTCCCCAGCCAGCCTGCTGTCTCCACAGCTTCTGCAGGGCCACGTCCTCCCTCAGCAGCCGGGGGGACTCAGGGTCTTGTTTGAGCCTCTCGTGTATGTGCCAGGAAACCTACTGTTTGTGTAGGGGACCGTGCAGAAGGTAGGACACCCTTAAAACACGCAGAATTCTCTGATCACAGTGTGGGGACCTTTGGCATGTGGGGCACACCACAGGGAAGGTCTGGGGGCATGGGTGGCAGATCCACTGCCATCGGCTGGGCCTCATACCTCATGGCATTCTTCTTCTGGCCCTGGGGACCTGCTCCACGGTGAGGGTGCCTGGGGAACAGGGCCTTCAGGGCAGATCCTGTTCCTGGCCTCGTGCCCACTGGTTAGGCACTTGGGCCTGTGCTTGGGTCGGGATGTTGTCCTTGGGACCCGACACCTTACGAACCCCCAGAGTGAGGACTCCTGACAGGGTGTCACCAGCTGGCCCTGTGGCAATGAGAGGTTCCCCCTTTTGTATGTGCATTACTGTGTCTTCTGTGGTTCTTATAATAAATTTATTATTCCTGTGTTTGTCATGAATTCGTCGCTGTGTTCCCCCCGCTCTGTGAGTCAGGGGCCTTCTGTCCAATGAGTGGCACCGTCAAGGCTGAGCCAGGCCCCCGCCTTGGAGATGGCCATAGATGCCCAGCCGGGCCCCATCCTGGCTCGCCCTCCAGTCCCCTGTGCCCCAGAGTGGGGGGAGGCAGCAATCAGCACTATGGACATGGCTCATGGGGCTGGGCTGACTGTCCTGCCAGGCAAGGGTCACAATGAGGCTGGTATTCTGGCAACTGAAGAGGTGGCATGAAGCCATCATAGGGTGGGGCCCAGGGTCCTGGAGAGAACCGTTCTCCTGGTCGTGACCCTGGCCCTTCCTGGAAGGAGGCGGACCGAGTGGGGCTGCTGACTAGTTACGTTTGTCAGTGGACATAAGACAGTGTCTTGCATTGTGCCTGGAAGGCAGCCTCCTGTGCTCCGGGAAGGGCATGTTGGCTGTGCTTTTTTCCAGGGTGACCGCCAGACCCGTGACGAACAGCAGGGCTGCCGGGCAGGCCCCTCTGGTTGCAAGGTGCAGAGCAAGGGGCGCGAGGCAGCCATCCTGGTGGCCAGTGAGGATCGAGACTCAGGACTGGGAAAAATGAGCTTTATTTGCACGGGTTGGGGTCAGACTTGGTCATGGCGTGTGTGTGTCGAGGCAGAGTAAATAGCAAAATACTGAGCAGGAAAATAATTTTTCAGCTTTGACAGCAAGTACTTTATCTGACATGGGTTTGGTTTATCTGGAAGTTAGCTTGGATTAAACATACTAGAGTTCATTGCAGTGCTATCTAGAGGGTTGGCGGTCGTGGGCCTGGCTGCAGACCGGCCACAAGGCCAGGCGCCAGTGCTCAGAGCACAGGGCGGTGCAGCCGCCGGCTCTGCACCACCTGCAGCCGCTTCTGCCGCTCGGCCAAGTTGCTCTTGAGGCTCTGCCTGAGCGCAGGCAGGACGGCGCGCTCCGCCACGGCTACCGGGCCCAGGATCAGGCTGTGGGCAGAGGGAGGGTCACCGCGGCACCCTCGCCAGCCCTGTGGGCCCTGGGCTCGCTCAAGAGCTGCAAAGCTGCCCGCCCTCCAGCACCAGTGGTACTCACCATTTCTTAGAGACGCCCTTGGTGGGGACCTTGGGGAGCTGCATGGCCCCTGGATGTGGGGCCTCCTGGTCCCTGGTGAAGGAAGAGCCAGCTGTGAGCTACAAACAGGCGGGCCTACTTGTCACTGCATTGGCCATGCAGGGACACTTACTTGGGAGAACTCAGCCCAGTCTCGGGGGTGGCCATGGGCCTCTGGCTCCCTTCTAGCAGGGACTTAAGGTGCTGTAGCTGAAAGGCAGGGAGAAGGGGGCCGGTGGGCAGGGCTGCAGAGGTCCCAGGGTGCCCCACGGCCCGGCCTCACCTCTTGGGCCTGCAGGAGGTTGGCATTCCAGAGCTGGCGGATGACCACCTCGCACTGCTGGAGCGTGGTGGGCTTGCGCAGGTGCGGGGGCAGGCTCATCGCCGCCGGGGCTCCTGGCACCAGCCTGGCCCTCTGCTGGCTGCCTGCTCCCGAGCCAGCCGTGGGATAGGTCTCCACTTCTTCGTCTCTGAAACAGTGGTGACAGCAGCCCGGGGGTGGCCTGCCACCACCTCTCAGGGCAGCTCCAGCATCAGGAAGAGTGCCCTGGGAGCCTGGCTCCCTTCTGCTGACCAGGGTGCTCCATGCACGAAGTGGGGGGTCTCTGGGGCCACTGTGACCTGGGCCCACTCCTTCCTCCCCTCGCAGGGTACAAGGACATGGTTCAAGCTGCCTGGCTGCCCTCTGTGGAGCCCAGGTCTGGGGGCTGAGGGTGGGGGTCGAAAGACAATGGAGAAGCAGGAACCTGGCCGCTGGTCTCACTGCCCAGGAATAAAAGGGTCCTTGCAGAATCCAGGCTCCTGCTGCTCCCCAGGGAGTCGCAGGGACTGGCCTTGCTCTGGTCCACCCTGCGCCTTCCCTGGCCCAGCGCCACTCAAAGGGTTCTCTTGGTGGAAAACAAGCTAATTTGGCCAAGATACTTATTGGTTTCTGTTCTTTGAGAAAATGGTTTCAAGGCTTCAACCAGCCCCTCTTGGGGGCTCAGGTCAGAACGGAGCCCCTGTGGGACCCCAGGGAGGAAAGGCAGTGCCCACCAGGTGGGTGAGCCTGGGGTCAGTCTGCTTTCACGGGCTTGCTTCATGCCGGGGTCCTGCCTGTTTGGAAGGGTGGGGCATTGGCCAGTGCCAGGGTGTGAACCTGCTGAACACAGCCCTGCCCCAAGGGACGCAGGAGCCTTACCTGGCCAGCCCCTGCAGGGCCACAGCTGACGGCTCCTCCTCCCGATCCGACTTAAGGGGGACGTCAGCTTTCGAGTCTTGCTTCTTTGAGGAGCTGGGCTGGAGCCTGGCCTTGCCTGGGGAGCTGGCTGTGGGTCAGACCAGACAGCACCGGCCACTGGGTGGCCAAGGCCCCACCCCTGCCTCAGTTTCCTCATTGTCGGGGGAATTGGTAACAGCCTCTCAAGGGCCACTGGAGGCACAGGTGAGGGGCTGGAAGTGCAGCCTGTGGACTGAATGTTCTGAGGTGGCCACAGCGCTGGAGGCCAGCTCCCTGAGTGGCAGAAGCAGAGATAGCCACACACCCTCTATTGGGTGGTCTTGCAGGCTTCGGTAAAGGCCAGGGCAGGGTGGCCGGCAACAGATCGCAGACTCTGAAGCCCATTTCAGGCAAAATGAGGCTGAAGAAGAAGCCTGGACAGGTCTGCTTTCGCAGGACCAGGCCCCTCACTGCCTGGGCCCTACTTCCTCCAGCTTCAGGGACCCCCCTTCACCTACAGAGATGCCTCAATGCAGGCTCTGCAGGTAGGGCCAGCCCCACACGTCCTGCCTGCCCTGGGGGTGCAGCGAGCAGAAAGGACGACCACTTGGGGCTCCCCCACATTAACAGTCGTGTCTGAGCAGCCAGGCTGCACCTGGCCCCAGCTCTCTTCTGGAGGTTTCAGCTCACAGGGCACCTGGGGCCCCTCCTCAGTCTCTCTCAGCCCCCGCTTCATCCTCAGGTCCATGCAGCAGAGGCCTTCCCCTGAGTTCTGCAACAGGCCACTGCAGGATTTCACCTCCCTGGTCAGCATCCACTCAACGTTTCGGGCCCGGGACACCTGCTCTGCCCCAACCCTGAGCTCAGAGGTGCTGGTGCGCTTACCTGCCACTGTGGTGTTGGAGATGGACTTGTTGGACTGAAAGCTGGAACTGGAGATGCTGCCTGGGGGGACACACACAGGTCAGCCCGAGGTGGCGGCAGCCAGGCTCCCATCCCACCTTCCCCAGTGCTTCTGCACATCCTCCGTGGGCAAGGGGCCAGGCCCACCTGTGCCTACCTTGCAGAGTCTCAGCCCTCCCCACTCTTAGGTGAGGCAGCCCGAGACCCAGTTAGTGCTGGAGGGAGCAGAGGCCACGGGGCTGGGGATGGAAGACGTGGCAGGCCCTGAATGGGAGCACCTCTCCTGATGTCCCATCAGGGACTCCTGGTATTACAGGGCTGGGACCACTAATGGGCCTGGCTCCATGCCCTTATCAGCACCCCCACCCACCCCATCTTCCATGTGCCTCCCAGGAAGAGTCCCAGACACACCCCAGACTGGGGCTTCCAGGCTGGCAGCACTCACCACTCAAACCACCTACCCGTGTCAGACCTGGCCCCAGAGTAAGTGGGGAGGGGAGCCCAAGATTTGACCTGGGTGTCCCTGGGCTGGGCTTGGGGAGAGGCAAGGTGAGTGCACCACAGACCAAGATGTGCCCCTGTGGTGGCTGCCGAGATGACAAGGGAGCCCAGAAGGAGTGTGCCCAGAGCTTCCTGCCCTAGGGCACAGGGACCAGAGGCACAGGACTGGGGCTGTGCTGGGCTGCCTGGTGTTTCTCAGGAAGCCCGGGGCAGCCATAGCAGCAGTCCGAGTGCAAGAACCCACCAGGACAGTGAGGCCGGGGCAGGGGAAGGGGTCCTGGGCAGCCTTCCACCCCCAGCTGCTCTCTCTACTGCCCCTGATGCCCAGACCTCAGGCTTTGGGCTTTCCAAGAGTGGCACCTGCCTTGCTTGGGTGTCTGACGTCATCAGGGCTGGGAGCAATGGTCTGTCTGCTTGGACCCCTTCCCACCAGGATAGCATGTATGGACACAAGCCATCTGGGGGGCAGTAACTTCCCGTCAGGCACCAGTGGGCCACAGTCCTACCTTTCTTCTGAGGCTTCTGATTCATGATTAGCTTGTAGTGGAGATCTGAAAGCAAGCAGAGGCTCCCCTCGTCATGTTCTTCTTTTCTTTTAGCCTCACCACCCATGGCGTGCAGAAGTTCCTGGGGCAGGGATCAAACCCGTACCACAGCAGTGACAACGCCAGACCACCAGGGAACTGGTGTGCCAGTTAACCCACTGTACCACCAGGGACTCCTCATTTTGGAAGCCACGGCCACTTTGAGAGAAGAGGTTTGGCCTCCCCTGCCCACTCCTTCCCGCTGAGCAGCTGAGAGACCCTGCCCTGTGGACCAAGTCTTTGTCTTGGCACCCTAGGGTCAGAAATGTCTCTGGCTGTTCCCTGAGCCGTAGCCCCTGTGTGAGAACTCCCCCCAGCCCATCCACGACGTCTACAGGACACCCTCTGCCAGATGGCACCTGGACTCTGGAGGGACAGGGGCGGACCAGGACGTGGATGCCTTCCAGGAGCCCCTGGCAATGGATGAGCAGGTGGGCAGCCATCAGGTGATGTCCTGGACAGGGGCTGGACCCATCCAGCCTGAGCATCAGAGGGACAGGGGTGAGACTCAAGAAGACGGGAAGGGAAGAGTCCTGATCTAATGGAGACTTGGCGATGGACCTGGCGGTCAGAAGAAAGGCAGCAGAAGGGAGGAGAGTGCTGAGGAGCTGCTGGGCCCCATCCCGGAAGGCCTCTAGGTGGGCTTCCCTCCTGGCCCATGTGGTGAGGAGCCCCCAGGGGTGTGAGTCGCGTGGGCCCCAAGTGTCAGGGATCCTTAGTTCGCGAAAACTCATTGAGCTGTATACGCGTATTTGGAGGGTATGTTTCACTTCTAGGAAACTTTTTTTTTTTTTTTTTTTTTGCTTTTTGGGGCTTCATCCGGGACATATGGAAGTTCCCAGATCAGGGGTCGAATCGGAACTGTAGCCGCCGACCTGCGCCACAGCCACAGCAACGCGGGATCCGAGCCGCGTCTGCGACCTAGACCACAGCTCGTGGAAACGCCGGATCCTTAACCCACTGGAAACTTTTTAAAACAAGGCGGGCCTACCCTGCGAGGAGACGAGAGGTGGGGGAGGGCGTGGCCAGACCCGCCCCCGCCGGTAGGGTAGACTACTTGGGTGTGGGCCAGGGGCGGGGAGCCAAGTCCTGCCTGGCTGCAGTGGAGCCTGAGGCTCTGCGCGGTCCCTCAGTTGCGTCAGCCTTCTCCGCGCTGACAGTCCGGCCCGCCGCCCGGACTCACTCTTGTTTTCCCGCTTCAGGTGCTCGATCTCCTCGTGGAGCTTGACCAGTGTCTCCGAGTGCTGCTGCTGCAGGAACTGCAGGCTCTTCTCCAGGTCCAGCACCCGCTTCTGCGCCTCGCTGAGCCCGAGCGGCGCGCGGTGCTCCCCGGGATGAAGGGGTACCGCGGGCAGGCGTGGGCGCGGGCGCGACGAGCCCCTGGAGCCTGGGATCCCGGAGCTGGGGGGCCGCTGCCCCGCCGTCAATCTCGCAGTGTTCATGGTGCCGCCTCCGCCTCGGCTGCACGCCCACTCGGTGGCCTGGCAGCCGGGGCCTGGAACCGCGTCGCCATGGAGACGGGCACGCCCTCGGGGTGCGACGGGGCGGGGCCTGGGCCTGGGCCAGGGCCGGGAAGGGAGGGTCATCTGAGGGCGGGGTGGAGGTGGAGCAGGGCGAACGAGAGGCGGGGCTTGGGCACCCCAGACTGAGTATCAGGTGGTAGCGGAGCCCGTGGGGCGGGGCCTGGATGAGTACAAACGCCTGACGTAATGACGTAAATGGTTGAAGTGCGGTGACTTTTTTTTTTTTTGTCTTTTCTAGGGCCGCACTCGCGGCATATGGAGGTTCCCAGGCTAGGGGTCTAATCGGAGCTGTAGCCGCTGACCTACGCCACAGTCACGGCAACGCGGATCCAAGGCACGTCTGCGACCTATACCACAGCTCACCGCCATGCCTGATCCTTAACCCACTGAGCAAGGCCAGGGATCGAACCCACAACCTCATGGTTCCTAGTTGGATTCGTTAACCACTGAGCCTCGAAGGGAACTCCCCGCTGACATTTTTTTGGCCAGGCTGGGAGCATGTGGAAGTTTCCCGGGGTCAGGGATCAAACCCACGCCACAGCAGTGACCCGAGCCGCTGCAGTGACAACCTGGGATCCTTAACCCGCTTCGCCACAAGGGAATTGTGGCATCCTCTGGCTTTTATTTTTTATTTTTTTATTATATTTGATTTACAATGTTCTGTCAGTTTCCACTGCACAGCAAAGCGACCCAGCTATACATCCATATAAATTCTTTTTTTCACATGATCAGATGTATTTCTCTGTGCTATATATAGAGCAGGATGTCACTGCTTATCCATCACAAATGCAATAGTTTGCAGCTCCTAATCCCAAACTCCCAGTCCCTCCCACTCCCTACCCCTCCCTCTTAGCAACCACAAGTCTATTCTCCATGTCCATGAGTTTGTTTCTTTTCTGCAGATAGGTTCATTTGTGCCGTATGTTAGATTCTGGATATAAGCGATATCATTTGTCTTTCTTCTTCTGACTTACTTCACTTCGATGAGAGTCTCTAGTTCCATCCATGTTACTGCAAATTGGCATCCTCTGACTTCAAACAAGAGAAGCATCTGCAATCACAGTAAGTCTTAATATTTAGTCTTGTTCGATGGTTGTGTTTCTTTCTTTTTTTCTTTTTTCTCTTTTGTTATGGAAGTTCCCAGGCTAGGGATCAAATCAGAGCTGTAGCTGCTGGCCTACACCACAGACACAGCAATGCAGGATCCCAGCCACGTCTGCAGTCTACACCACAGCTCACAGCAACACCAGATCCTTAACCCACTGAGCGAGGCCAGAGATCGAACCTGTCTTCTCATGGATGCTAGCCAGATTCATTTCCGCTGAGCCACAATGGGAACTCCTCGATGGCTGTGTTTTAGTAATTCACTTTTTGAATAGATGATACAATTACAGGATAGTACTGTTTTAGATGATATGATTTTGGTTCAAAAATCAAAAGGTAGGACTTCCCATTGTGGTGCAGCAGAAACGAATCCAACTATGAGGATGTGGGTTTGACCACTGGCCTTTCTCTGTAGGTTGGGGGTCTGGCGTTGATGTGAGCTGTGGTGTAGGTTACCTACTTTGCTCAGATTCCTCAATGCAGCTTTGGCTCCAGTTCAACCCCTAGCCTGGGAACTTCCATATGCTGCAGGTGCGGTCCTAAAAAAAAAAAAAGAAAGAAAGAAAAATCAAAAGATAGAATTTCCACTTTCAATAATTGCAGAACCCTTGTGCTTTATGAAATGTGGAAAAAGTACCTAACAGCTGTCTGAAGGCCCCGGAGGAGAACAAAAAGCAGATGAAAACTGGAGGAAGACAGCTCTTGAATGAAAAAGGGTTCTTTTCCCTTCAAGGCTGTCTAGCCAGCCAGATCCCAAAGACCCCAGGGCAAGATGAACAGCTAGAGGCTGAAATGGCCAGAACAGTTGTTGCTAACTCCAGGCAGGACCCAGTTCAGAAACGGACAGAGAAGCTTGGTAAATGTCTTAGTTTTCCACTTAAATCTCAAAAGGGCCATAGCTTGGGAATAAAGAGCATGTTCCAGAAATAAGGGATTTGTACTTAGACTAGGGTCAAATCAAAATACTTTTACTCTGGGGTCCCTTGTGTTTCAGCGGGTTAAGTATCCAGCATTGTCACTGCTGTGGCCTGGGAGGTGCTGTGGCCCAGGTTCTATCCCTGGCCTGGGAGCTTCTGCATGCTGCGGGTGCAGCCAAAAAAAAAATTTGTAAATGGAAATAAAAACAGAAATAAACAAATGGGATATAATTAAACTTAAAAGCTTTTGCACAGTAAAGGAAATCATAAACAAAATGAAAAGAAAACCCACAGAATCGGAGAATACGTTTGCAGAAGATGTAGCCAACAAGGGATTAATTTCCAAAACATGCAGTAGCTCAATATAAAAACTCTCTCAGAAGTTCCCGTCGTGGCTCAGTGGTTAACGAATCCGACTAAGAACCATGAGGTTGCGGGTTCGATCCCTGGCCTTGCTCAGTGGGTTAAGGATCCGGCGTTGCCGTGAGCTGTGGTGTAGGTTGCAGACGCGGCTCGGATCCCGTGTTGCTGTGGCTGTGGCGTAGGCAGCGGCTACAGCTCCGATTAGACCCCTAGCCTGGGAACTTCCATATGCTGCGAGTGCAGCCCTAGATAAGGCAAAAAGACAAAAACAAAAAAAACTCTCTCACACACACACAACCCAACTGAAAAATGGGCAGAAGCCTAAAAAGACACTTTTCCAAAGAAGACATACTGTTGGCCAATAGACACAATGGCCAATAGGCACATGAAAAACATGCTAAATATTTCTAATTTTTAGAGAAATGCAGATCAAAACTTCATTGACATACCACCTCACTCTGCACAGAATGCTCATGATCAAAAAATTTAACAAATAACAAATGCTGGAGGAGTTCCCATAATGGCGCAGTGGAAACAAATCCAAATAGGAACCATATGGGTTCCATCCCTGGCCTTGCTCGATGGGTTAAGGACCCAGTGTTGCCATGAGCTGTTGTGTAGTTCTCAGATGTTGCTGTGGCTGTGGCATAGGCCATCAGCTGTAGCTCCGACTGGACCTCTAGCCTGGGAACCTCCATATGCCGTGGGTATGGCCCTAAAAAGCAAGAAAAAAAAAAGGCTGGAGAAGATGTGGAGAAAGGGGGACCCTCCTATACTGTTGGTGGAGATGTAAACTTATGCACTGTGGAGAATGAGAAAGGGCTGTGGAGAACAGTATGGAGGTTCCTTAAACTAAAAATAGAGTTGCCATAATATCCTGCCATAATAACCTGAGCATATATCTGGAGAAAACTATAATTTGAAAAGGTACATACAACCCTATGTGCATAACAGCACAATTTTTTTTTTTTGGCTACACCCTAAGCATATGAAAGTTCCCAGGCCAGGATCAAACCTGCACCACAGCTGCAGCCCAAGCCACAACGGTGACGATGCCAGATCCTTAACCCTCTGAGCCACCAGGGAACTTCCACGGGGGAATATTTTTATAACTGGAATTAACTGCTAATTTAAATTTTCAAACATCAAATGGGAAGTGATCACTATCTTTTTGGCCACATCTGAGGGTTGCAATGTGGAGGCAGCTTTCTTCTCTCCAGTCCTTTGTGTTCACATAAGGAATGATCTCATTTCTTCTTATTATTATTTTTTGGTCTTTTTAGGGCCGTAGCCATGGCATATGGAAGTTTCCAGGCTAGGAGTCAAATCAGAACTGCAGCTGCCGGTCTACAGCACAGCCACAGAAATGCAGGATCCGAGCCACGCCTGCGACCTACAGCACAGCTCATGGCAACACCGGATCCTTAACTCACTGAGCAGGGCCAGGGATCGAACCTGCATCCTCTTGGGTTCATTACTGCTGAGCCACGACGGGAACTCCCTGATCTCATTTCATATCTCATTTCATATCACATTTCATCCTTGAAATAAATTCATCAAGGCAAGTCCTATTACGTTTCCAATTTACTGGACAGGGAAATAAATATGCAGAAAAGTAAGGGTTTTTAAAGAAAGTAATCTGATGGAAAAACATGTTGTGTTTATTTTCATTTCTCAGAATTTTCCTTTTGTCACTTGCCCTTTGTGTGTCATATCTGAAAAACCACTGAATACTGCACGGTTATGAAAGCTGACTCCTGTATTTTCTCATAACAAGGTAAGTTTTTGCTCTACTACCACAGTCTGTGATCTGAATGTTGGCTGGGTCCCTTCAATGAAGTGACCATGAGCTTTCCCAGTGATTTTTGCTTAGTGTCCAACCGAAGAGCCCTTTTCCTTATCCCCACCCTTTTATTCTCATGTAAAATTGATTTATCCAAATAGTTCCTATTTTGATTTCTGAGATGTGAGGGGCTGGATGTGGATATAATAAGTTATTTGTTAAATAAATGCTTTTATTGGGCAGCTACTGCATGTTTGCTCAGAGCTGGAAAGAGAAAGTATAATTCTTGTCCTTAAGGAGCAGACATGCCCACTGGAGAATCACTGGCTTTTTTTTTTTTTACTCTTCCACAGCATATGGAGGTTCCCAAGATAGGGGCCAAATTGGAGCTGTAGCCACTGGCCTACACCACAGCCACAGCAACGTGGGATCTGAGCTGCGTCTGCAACCTACAGCACAGCTCACAGCAACGCTGGATCCTTCACCCACTGAGCGAGGCTGGGGATCGAACCCGCACCCTCATGGATTCTAGTCAGATTCGTTCCTGCTGCGCCATGAAGGGAACTCCCAAGAATCACTGGCTTTTATTCAGCGTCTTGAAGTGCCAAGCACCATGTGAGTGACAAATTACCTCTTTGTATTTATTTGTGGACAGGCAGGTGAGTACAGAGTGGGGCCCTTAGTCCAGCCTGAGAGGTGGGGTGCAGTGAGGGTGGGGCTCCCTAGGGGTGGGGACTGAGTGGGTGGAGGTACCCTGGGGGGAAGGAAGAGGGCACAGACTCTCGGAGACCCACTGAAAACCCTGCAGAGGCCTTGGCTCCCAGAAGGGGAGGGCGAAGGAGGTCAGTTCCGGGCCAATGGAGCTGCCATCTCCCATGGGATCCGGGGCCCAGAACATGGGTCTCTTTGAAAGAGATTTAAGATGCATAAACGCAGGAATTCCCGTCATGGCTCAGCGTAAATGAATCCGACTAGGAACCATGAGGTTGCGGGTTCGATCCCTGGCCTCACTCAGTGGGTTAAGGATCTTGGGTTGTCGTGAGCTGTGGTGTAGGTAGCAGAAGCGGCTCAGGTCTGGCGTTGCTGTGGTGTTGGTTGGCAGCTGTAGGCAGTAGTTGTAGCTCTGATTGGACCCCTAGCCTGGGAACCTCCAAATGTCGTGGGTGCGGCCCTAAAAAGACCAAAAAAAAAAAAAAAAGGAAAAGAAAAAAAAAGATGCACAAGCGCAGGGCTTTCCTGAGGACATTCTGCAGGACACAGGTGCTTGGATGTTACTAAACTCCACGTGGTAAAGTGGTCTCAAAAGAGAGTGCATCCAAGCGAGGGCTCCAGGTGGCGAGGCCCTTCCAGAAGACTGTGTGGCCCTTTGGCAGCCTTTGGGGTAGCGGCCCAATGGTAAAATCAGAGTGCGTGTGGGAGCTGACGGGTGGGCCTTGGGCCCAAGCTACCCAGAGGCTCCTGGAGGGTGAGAGGAAGCAGTGGGGAGAGCTCCCGACTCCTGACTGACCTCTGGGAGCCGGGCCGGCAACCTTTCTTTCAGATGTGCCCCGGCCCCCTGCCCCATCCCCGCAGATGCCAGGTGCCATCCTGAGGTGTAACCCAGGGTGGGCATCAGGTTGGTTCATTAGCCTGTAACCTGCCTTCAGCTACCATGCTCGCTTTGTTTCTATAAAAACCTGTGTTAGGTACGTAGCCTAAACAATCAGAATTTTGCCTGAGCTGTGCCTTCAGGAACTTGGCCTCAGCTGTATTCTGTTCAACCTGAGCTGATGGAGTGCTTGGGATGACAGAGCTCAGGGCAGGGCTTGGCTGCCTGCAGGCAGAAAGCCAAACCCAACAGTGGGGTTTGTGGCAAAGTAAGGCTGTTATTTGCAGGGCGCCAGGTAAAGGAGTGGGAGGCAAGTCTTGGATCCACTCCCACATGGTCTCAGATTTAGTAGGTTTAATTTTAATTTATTTCTTTGGCCACATCCACAGCATGTGAAAGTTCTCAGGCCAGGGATCAAACATGCACCACAGCAGTGACAATGCTGAGTCCTTGACTGCTAGGCCACCAGGGAACTCTGATTTAGTGGCTTATAAAGGGGAAGAACAGAGTAACCAGGGTTAATCCCTGAGGCTGGAGGTCTGTGTCCACAGTCTGTTAAGGTCACCCTGCCCTGGGAGATAACTCACAACAGCTGACATGATGTTTATCACAAAGCCACAGCTCCGGGCACGTGACCTGCATTACTCCTTATTGATTTAGGCAAATATCAAACAGGTGGGGCTAGGACAGAAGAGGACCAGAGAGAAACGAGGTGACAGCAGAAACCTGGGCGCTAGTTGTGATTATAAACCAGTCATGGGATCTCCCACCCTCAGAGCCTGGGGCAGGCTGGCTGCCTCAGCGGTTTCTTATTTTTAGTCTCCTTTCCCCGCCCTCTCCAGCCTCAGCTTCATCCCATAAAATCCGAGTCCCGGCCTCAGGCTGGCAGCTTCACTCTGGATTGAGGCATCCTCTGCATCTTGGCGTTTGGCCCGGTGACCATTCTGCCTCTGCTCTGTCCCCAGCCCTTTCTCAGTCCCTGCAGCCGGAGTATTTGAACTAACTTGGGAAGGTAAGGTCCCCGTCGCTCTCTCTGCTCCCACTCCCTGGTGCCAGCCACCGGGCACCCTGGGCAACACAGCCCCCAAGGTCTGACAGCCGAACCCTGTTCCCTCCTTGACCTTAGTGTCTGCTGCGTCCTTTTTCTGGAATTTGTAGCACGAGGCTCCCTGTCACCGGCACAGCCGAGGGAGGCACAGCGTAGGCGGCTGTTCTCAGTTAATGGATGTGTGGGCCTTTTGTTTTTGCTTTTTTTGTTCTTTTGTTTTTTAGGGCCGCCTTTGCGGCACATGGAGGCTCCCAGGCTAGGGGTCAAATAGGAGCTGCAGCTACGCCACAGCCATAGCCACGCCAGATCCAAGCCGCATCTGTGATCTACACCACAGCTCAGGGCAACGCTGGATCCCACTAAGCGAGGCCAGAGATCAAACCCTCAACTTCATGGTTCCTAGTCAGATTAGTTTCCGCTGGGCCACGATGGGTACTCCCTTTGCTTCTGATAGTGTTAACATTTTCAGGTGAAGACAACAGAACACCAGATAAATGGATGGAGGGTGGGGTGTGGGGGACAAGTGGAGCCCTGGAGATGGAGGTGCCCCACCCTTGCGGGCAGGTGGCGTCTATGAGGGGCGCTACTAGGGGCATCGTGGGAAACGGTGTTGCTATCTGGCCCCAGACTGTTATCTCACAATCTGATAACAAAAGCCAGGAATCTATGTGAACCTGTAGAAACCCCTGTGTCCGTGAAATTTAATTAAAGCGGCTGCCCAGCTTAGGGAAGGGACATTGAACGCTCCAGCCTGGCTAGGGCACTCCTGGTGAGACGCCTGTGTGGCGCTGGTGAGTGGAGAACGCAGCGTGTGGCCCAGGGCTCCGGCTTTTCATGCTGTCTGACCCGCCCGGTCAAGGCGGCCAGGGCTACCTTCCCATCATGGCCTTTTCCCTGTTTGCACCCACCAGGAGGGGGTCCCTGGGCAAGTGATGCTGGGTGCCTAGCGGTCATCTCTGCAGCCCCCGGAGGGGTGGGCCCCCCTGGGGCAGAGCTCAGGCACCACGCGACTCAGGACCAGGAACCAGTTTATTCAGATCCCTAGTCGCTTACAGGTTTGGTTTGGTTTTTGGTCACAGGCCTCAATGCTATTATTCAAAACACAAAGCCCAAGAGTTCCCATCGTGGTGCAGTGGGTTAAGGATCTGAGTTGCTGCAGCTGGGGCTCAGAGTCAGTCCCTGGCCTGGTAAATTCCATAGGCCGCTGGTGCAACCAAAGAAAAAAAACAAAACCAAAACACATACAAAACCCAACATTTATAATTTGAGAAGTTAGGAGTTCCCATCGTGGCTCAGTGATTAACGAATCCGACTAGGAATCATGAGGTTGCAGGTTCGATCCCTGGCCTTGCTCAGTGGGTTAAGGATCCGGTGTTGCTGTGAGCTGTGGTGTAGGTTGCAGACGCGGCTCGGATCCCTTGTTGCTGTGGCTGTGATGTAGGCCGGCGGCTACAGCTCCTGTTAGACCCCTAGCCTGGGAACCTCCTCCATATGCCATGGGTGCAGCCCTAGAAAAGACAAAAAAATAAAAATAAAATCTGAGGTGAAATGTTCTCACTGGTGTATCACCTTGCTGTGGGCACTTGGGACAGTGAACCTGTAATCCTCATAAACCTGGAACATTTATTTTTTTAACCTTTTCTAGGGCCACGCCCGCAGCATATGGAGGTTCCCAGGCTAGGGGTCTAACAGGAACTGTAGCCTCCAGCCGACGCCACAGCCACAGCAACGCGGGATCTGAGCCGCATCTGCAACCTACACCACAGCTCACGACAATGCCAGATCCTTAACCCCTGAGCGATGCCAGGGATCGAACCCACAACCTCATGGTTCCTAGTCGGATTTGTTAACCACTGAACCATGATGGGAACTCCAAACTTGGAACATTCAAATGGTACCAAAAAATTGTTTTTTGAGTACTTGATTTTATTGAAGATACAAACAATGCTCGTGACCACCTTCAGTTGTAGACCAGAAGCTGGCAGCCTGTGGGGCACAAGGGCCCCTGGGATCAAGGCAGTGGTGGCTCTGCTGACCTCAGTGGCCTGGGGGCTGGAGGGGAGCTGCAGGCGGGGCCCTGACCACCAAGCCTCTGTTCGCCTAGAGGCCTCTTCTCAAAAGGAGGTGTGTGGCCCAGGTGGGAACTGCTGGGAGAACGTGAAGAAGTGGCCCTTCTTTTAAAATTGGGCATTGGAGAATCCTCCCCTATTTTCTTAGGACTCTCTTTTAGGGCCTGAGTCCTCCCCTGGAGCTAGGGGCTGGGCGCCCATCCTGGCATCGCACTGCCCACTGCAAGGACTGCAAATAGAGGCCGAAGGCCTTCCAGGTACACCCAATGCCCAAGCTCCACCCGCTAAACGACCCATTAAAAGAATGGGCTCTCCCTGCGGGGCCTCTGGCTGAGTGGGGAGGCCCACTGCCCCCAACCTGCCCAGCCTGGACGGCTCATGCCTTTCAGGCTTCTTCCAGATGGTTCCAAAGCTGCAGTTCAGGTTCCCTGGAAGTGCAGCCGGCCTGTGGTCAGAGCTGGTGCAGCTTGCCCCGTTCGGTCAGCAGCGTCATGGCCACGGCGTAGAGGACGTAGCCCAGCACGAGGAGCAGGGCACAGAGCAGGGGCCCCACGCAGAACAGGGAGGCCACAAAGAAGGCCAGCAGCAGGGTCAGCAGAGTCCGGTAGCTGCCCAGGAAGCGCAGGCTGAGGCGGGGGCCCCGGGCTCGGCTGGCCGCACGCCCCCGCCCCACCGGGCTCAGCAGGCGCCTGCCGGACAACCCGGGCTCCAGGAGGTGGTAGCGACAGAAGCTGCCGAGGAAGTCGGCCCTCGAGCACAGGGCCGCCATCTGGCCTGCGAACTAGAGCACAGAGAGGCCATTCTCAGGGAGCTCGGGGTGACGGATGGGGGCCTCCCCTCCCCTCCCTCCCCGCCTCGCCCACCCTGTGGTTGATGGCGGAGGACAGCCTGAAGAGCAGGCGGACGAGGCTGGCGATCTCGTAGCTCCGGATGGGCTGCAGCTCCGAGTCTCCCTGGTACTCGATGTCAAAGCGGCGCAGCCCGTTGATGATCTAGAGGCAGCAGGAAGTGAGGCCTGGGGGACCCGGGTCCCACCCAAGAGCCCAGCTGGGACGCGGGTCTCACCTGGTACCGGCCCAGGGGCGTGAGGATGAGTCCGTCCTCGCCCACGACGCAGTCTGGGAGCTGCTTCTTCCCGTTCTCGTCCTGCGCCGTCCCCAAGGCCAGTGTGAGCTGCGCGAGCTGCGCCTCGCTGAGCTGTGGGGAGAGAGCGCCTGGGTCGGCAGCCCGGGGAGGAAGGTCTCTCCCCACGGCCTCGGGCAGCAGGGGGCCCCACCCCGGGCCCCGTGGGAGGCGGGCGGGGCCGGGGGCCGGGCGTACCCGGAACACCTGGCTCAGGTACTCCAGCGCCTTCTCCAGGTACTCGTCCGTCTTGCGGACGCTGTCCTGCCCCATCTCGTCCAGGTCGTTGCCGGGGTAAGAGCCGTTGGCATCCGTGGGGTAGAAGCCCAGCCAGGACAGGAGGGGGCGGCCGGCCGTGCTCTCCCCGTACTGGTCAGAGAGCGACTTGGCGGTCTGCTTGGCTTGTGTGATGAGCTGGGCCAGGCGCAGGACCTGCGGGTGGGCGGCCAGGTCAGCTGCACCCTGCCACCGACAGTCCTGGGGCGGCCCCAGCAGAGCCATCTACAGCTTCCCTAGGGTAAGTTGTTTTTTTATGTTTTGTCTTCTTAGGGCCACAGTCACTGCACATGGAAGTTCCCAGGCTACGGGTCAAATTGGAGCTCCAATTTGATCCAAGCCATGCCTGCGATCTACACCACAACTCACGTCAACCACGGGATCCTTAACCCACCGATCAAGGCCAGGGATTGAATCCGCATCCTCATGGATACTAGTCATATTCATTTCCACTGAGCCATGATGGGAACTCCCCCAGAGTGTTTTGAGGACTAAGATGCAGTTTCTAACAGATGCTACCTCTGCTGTTAGAAGATAAAGGTTAGACTTCCCTGAAGGAGACGGGAACAGGATGTGGAAACGCCTGTGTGCCCTTGGCCCCAGTGCACTCACCAGCGCCCGGACCTCGGGCCCGAACATGGGGGTGTACTTGCAGTCCTGGCCCTCCAGGCTGTACACATGGCTCTTCACCTTGAAGGAGGCGTCAGTGACGGCCGGTGGCCAAGATGACAGGAAGCTGCCAGTGAACGTGGGTGCCGTGAAGAGCCGGTGCTGGCGGTGCGGGATGACGAGCTCTGGCTCCAGGAACAGCTGCTCGCCTGGAAGGCAGGGCCTGAGTCTGGCTTTGACTCCCACAGCGACCGTGACTGTGGCCCAGCTCTAAGCTCTGGGTCCCCGGTCTGTAGGAAGGCCTGTTGCCCTGGAAAACAAGTGGAGCCCTACCCCACCGCTGCTACGCGGAGCACATGACAGGGACCTGGGGACTGACGGGGCCTCACCTCGCTGGATCATCTCGGCCAGGTTGGGCTGTGCGAAGACCTTGGCCACGCGGAACACCATGAGAGCGTTCTTGGGGCTGACCAGGTCAGTGCGCAGTGCTCGGCTCAGGAAGCCCAGGAAGAGCCTGGTATAGACGAGCAGGTTCTCCTGCACGAAGGGCGCCCTGTGGGCAGTGACGGTGTCAGGGCCCTGCTGTCCCCGCTCCACCCTGGCCGCCACGTCATGCAGGTGTCACAAATGGCTGAGGGACCGGGAGGGCCAGGAGGGTCAGGACAGGGACCCCGTGGGGTGCTGGGGGAGGGTGATCGAGGAGGAGAGGTGTGAGAAGCCCAGGGCTGGGGCCAAGATGCAGGGCTGAGGGGCACTCTGTGTGAAAAGACGCTGCAAAGGGACAGAAGGAAGGGGGCACCCCGCTGTTTCTGAGGCTGAGGAGAGCCAGCAGCATGAGGAGGGGCGGCTGTGGCCCAGCCTGCAAGACCTGGGGGCTGTGCTCACCATCTCTCCGACACGCCGCGGACCTGGCTGTCACTGCTCGGTGCCTGCTTCTCGGGCGCATACCTCCAGGGCTGCAGGTAGCTCAGCCACATCTCCAGGACCTGCAGGATGGAAGCCCAAGCAAGGGCCGGAGGGCGGGGGTCAGGAGAGGCGCACCCCATCACCTGGTATGCTTTTGCCCCCAGCCCCATGAGCTGGGAACCTGCCCTGTGTGGACAGCTGGGGTCAAGGTCAGGACTGGCAGAAACTTCAAAGGGGCAGCACAGCATGGGGGCCACCAAGACCTCCTCGCGCTTGTCCACCCCAGGACCTCCCTCCCTCACCAAGGCACCCAGAGGCCAAGGTGATGGGGTGATGCTCACAGCTCTGAATGACGCATCCAGGGGCCAGTGGCCAAAGCAGTGCTGCAGGAAGAGGTAGAGCTTCTGCTGGACAAACCTTGGGACGGCGGCCCTGCAGGGGGAGGGCGTAACCTCACAGGGGAGCCCAGGCTGCCATCTGTCCCCTGGGGGCCAGGTCTCCTGTTTTTAGCTCCAAGATTCAGAGACGTTAGGGAATGTCCCAAGGACACACAGCATGTGCGGCCGATCCAGTATAGCTCCTGTGTGTACCTCAGCCTGGCTCATACCCCGCGGCACCCCTTTGCCAGCCTGGGAGTCCGGGTCAGCACTGGCCCTTCCCCTGCCTGGGGGTTGGGGTGGGGGTGAGCCACTGGGGAGGGAGGGGCAGCAAGAGGGGGGTCTCTCCCTAGCCAGCCTGAGAAGCAGCCAGGTGGCCCCACACACACCTGAGACCAGGGTCGGGTGGAGACAAACCCAGGAGTGTCAAGGCACCCACCACCCACCACTACCCCCCACTGGTACCCACCGCTTGAACTCCTCCAGGGGGCTGGCGGCGTGGGAGTGGGCAGAGGGTGAGGCCTGCTCGGGCCTCAGGCTGTTGGAGAAGGCGTGCAGGTGCTTCAGCAGCAGCCGCACGGCCAGCACATGCTCCTCACTGGGCATGAAGGATTCCTGGGGGTGAGTGCGCATCAGCACCAGGCACCTGGGCCGGACCCCCCCATGCGTGCTGCGCCAGGGACAGTGAGTGCTCCCTCACACACACCTCAACCCATCGTGGCACCTCTGGGAGTCATAGCTGCCCATCTGGGTCCTCAGGGACCAGAATTGGGGGCGGGGTAAGGCCTGCACTCCACCTTGGGGTGCAGAACACTCCCGAACCTGCTCCTCTCTGCAGGTGAGGCCCCCCCACCCCCCCACCAAACTGCTGAGACCAGAACACCCTGGATCCTGCAAGCTCCACCTGGATTCACAAAGTGCAGGAGGAAGCCTTGTGCTGGCCGCCCCGCGATAGCACGGGGCATGTGTGCGAAGAGCTCCTGGCGGCCTCACCCAGGGTGAGCGCACAGGAAGCTGGGCGTTGAGCGGCCCCTGCTGCCCGGGACGCTGTCCACTTGGGCCTCCCTGGCAACACCCCCACGATCACTGTGCCTGGAAGGAACTACAGGTGGGAGGTAACTTCTGCTTGTATCTATTTTTAGGTTTTTGGGCAACAAGTCTACAGTGCTTGGGGGAAGGTGGGGGGCGGGGTTTCAATAGTACTCAGAGACCTCAGGGCATTGTGGGTGCCAGGTGCCCTGCCACACGGCTGGCAGCCACACAGGAGTACCCCTGGCTCCACTCTGTCAGGTCAAACTGCTGTTCTCTGCTCCTCCCTCGTCTGAGCCAAATGACCACAGGAGCCTCTGGTCACTCACCCCACACCAGGACACTCTTGCTGGGCCCGGCTGTCCGCTGCCGAGGTGAAGGCAGGGACCCTGCTCTCAGCTGGGTGATGCCCTCCCCAAAACAGGCTGGAACAGCACCCAATTCCGCACTTAGCCTGCCAGGCCAGCCCTTCTGGAATGTTCTCTTTCCTCCTCAGGGCGGCTCTGCTTCTGTGCAGGAACCAGGCAGGCATGGAGCATGACTTCTCATCTGTGCTCAAATTCAAGTTCAGTTCAGTGGTATGTGCCCCCCATCCCTGGGTTATGTGGACAGAGCTCTGGCCATGAGCTTGGCTCCAGACCCACGTCTCCGCCCAGATCTCCCTGAGATCCTGTCGGCAAGCGTCAAACTTCACGACCCTTCTGGCCCCAAACTCCATCTCCCTGACCTGAAATCTGTCACTGGTCACATCTACCTAAGTACACCTCAGTCTCCGTGCGGTCACCAGCCGCAAGTCCACAAGGGGCTGGGCTCACAGAAGGCCAGGCCCCGGCCTCTCCTGGCCCCTCTACCTCACACCCAGGCTAGGCTGGTGCCACCCACGAGCCCCGGGCCCTGCGCATCCTCCGTGAGTTCCCGAGGCCTGTACTGCAAAGGCCACACTATCCGGGCCCCCTGAAGCAGAGCCAAACAGACCCTACAACACCCTGAGACTTGTGACACCTGGGCAGGCGTGGGGTCTGGCCAGGCAGGCCCAGTGACCCCACAGCCAGCGGGACCCCTGCCTCATTCCCAGACATGCGGCTTCGTACCCCGAACCCTAGGTCCAGGCTGCAGGGCTTGGCTCTGCATCACGCCCGCAGGCCCCCCACTTTACCGCTGTGCGGACGCGAGCTCCGTGGCTTATGCCACGGGGCAGGGGTGAAGGGAACAAGAGAGAGCGGCCAGTACTTGGTGGGCGTGGAGGGCCTGGAGGCTGGGTTGGGCAGGGCTGTGGAGGGCGCTGCAGACACTGAGTCGGTAGTGCAGAACCTCCAGCTGAGAGACAACAGCAGAGAAGCCGGCGGGGGTGGGATGGGGAGGGAGAGAAAGAAGCAAGTGAGGAGCCCAGGAGTGAGGAGAAAAGACAAAACAAAAACGAAAGTGAGTCAGTGCCACTCCCAACCATCCAGCCCAGCAGCCTCAGGCCAGTGAGACGCCAGGCCAGCCACCCTCTCGGCTCCTCTGCACCCTGCGTGTCCTCTGCCTGCGGGGGGAGGGAGGACAGACCCTCAAGGTCACCTGGGAGGCCCCTCCAGCTCCCTGAGGTCAGCAGGTGTCTGCAGCCTGCAGTGCTGGTCACCAAGGCTCGGAAAAGAAACTTTTAGAGAAGCCAGCTACAGAGGAGGCCTCCCTGCCCAGGAGAGGACGGTATGTATCTACTGGGCTTCCTGATGGGCCCCAGGTCTTTAACAAGACGGGATGTGCTCAACCATAGGTGTGGAAGACACAGTCGGTGTCCCATCCTGGAAGGCTCTCTGCATGGGGGCTGCTTCCCAAAGGCAGCACCGGGCGAGCCAGGCTCGGGCCACAGGCCCCGTGTCCTGGAAGTGGTTAGAGGTGGCGCCAGCGCTCACTGGCCTTAGTTCTGGGAAGACCAGCTTCAGCCTCACCAGGGCCCCCCCACCCCCAGCGCAGAGCCTCTCATCTGCCCCAGAGCCATCAAGCGCCTGCGCCCAGCCATGCATACCCAGAGGCGGCAGAACCCTGAGGCTGGGATGCCAGGGAGGTCGCGAGACGGCTCTCCATCTGCCACCCCCCCATGCCCCTCAAGTCCTACCCAGCAGCCCTGGGGCAAGTGCAGTCAGCGCCACTCAGCACACATTGCCCACCCCCCCACCGCCCCCGAGTACTGTGCTTCGCGTGGGAGACAGGCACAGCCAGAGACGGGCCCAGGGCTGGGGCAGGAACGGGCACAGCCAGGAGGTGGCCCTTTTCACCTTCCTCCTGGCTCAGCTGTTTGCTCGGCAAGGAATCGGGGCACTCACAGTCCGGTTGGGTCCCAGCCCTGGCCTGAGGGAGCACAGGGCTGTGGTCGTGCTTCCTGCCCACTGGCTCCTCAAGGAGCCCCGCTCAGGATGCAGCGAGCCGGGGCCACTGGAGCAAGTGTGCATCTGGACCCAGCCCAGCCTCGGCTCTACTGGGTGGCCCCAGGCCTACACCGGGCCAGCAAGCGTTTTCGTGTGGCGCATGGCTGGCCTGGAGAGACGGCGGTAGCCACTTTTTCCCAGCTTCCCACACACCTGCTTTCTCGGGTTTGGCTGTTCTGCCTCAACAGGAGCAGAAGGACAGAACGTCTCTGGGTGCCTGGTGGGGCCCTTGCAGTTCCCCACCCCGGTCACCTGAGGCAGTTCTTCCCCAAAGGATGCAGCTGTGAAGAGGAGGGGAAGGCCCTGCCCGTGCTGACTCGGAGCCCCCCGGGTAACAGGCAGCCTCTGGCTGGCAGAGCTACTGCTCGAGACTGAAGGTGGCCAGCTCTGGCTGCCGAGCGCGGTGGGAACATGCAGTGGGTCCCTCTACAAGCAGACGGGGCGGGGCAGGTGCTGTGTGCAGGAGGGAGTCCCGGCGCCCCGCGCTCCTCCTGTGCGGGCACCTCACAGTTCGGGAACAGCAGTGGGGGCTGCACCCAGTCCCTGTGTATGACCGAGTGCCAGGGCTGCAGGACTAGTGGCATAGAAGGAAGGTTACAGGCCACTGCCTCAGTTTTGCCCACAGATTTTTTTTTTTAGTCTTTGGTCGTTGATAGGGCTGCACCCGCGGCATGTGGAGGTTCCCAGGCTAGGGGTCAAATCAGAGCTATAGCCACAGCGACACCAGATCCAAGCCGCATCCATGACCTACATACACCACAGCTCACAGCAATGCCAGATCCTTTACCCACCGAGCAAGGCCAGGGATCAAACCCGCAACCTCATGGTTCCTAGTCGAATTTGTTTCCACTGAGCATGATGGGAACTCCCGCCCACGGATTTTTAATTCCAAAGGAAACCCTTAAGGACTCTGTCTGGCGGTGGCAAAGGCCAAGTCTAAGGAGCAACCTGACACGCTGCCTGCCTCTCAAACTACTGGGACAGAACTGCCCTGCCCAGTGGGCTGCAACCCGGAGGGCACTGGGGACTCCATGCCTCTGCACAAGTGAGCCACCCAGCAAGGGAAGAGGAGGGGAGGAGAGGGAGCCAGGAACATGCAGGAGGGCGCCAGACCCCACCCACCACCAAGACGGCCGCAGCCACCAGGGTGGGTGGGGTCTGCAGGTCTAGGGCAGCAGGAAGCGCTGTGACGGTGGAGAGAACAGGTCCAGATGTGATGCCCAGAGGTATCCATGGCTCCCGGGGCCCAAAGCACGAGCACCATGACCCCAGCTGCCAGGGAAGGGCTTTGCCAGTAGCCTGGGATGGCCCCCAAGCTCGGGCCTCTAGCCATTGGTGCGCAAGCCCAGCACAGAGCCCAGCACACATGTCAGGCAGCATCAGAGGGAGCAAGACGGCAAGTGTCTTTCCCACCAGCCAGCCCCTGAAGCTAACCAACATCGACAAGCAGCAAGCTGACCAACCCACCAGGGCCAAAGCAGGACATGGAAGAAAGGCTGTGGCAACGTACCTTGGCGTGAGGGGACTGCATTTTCTGGTACATCTCCAAAGAATAATGATGAAGCCACATTTCAACAAAAACCTGAAAAAGAGCATTCACTGGTCAAAAGACTTCTGACAAGGCCGTCAGGCCCATTCAGCAAGGGAAGTGTAGTTTCTCAGCAAATGCTGCTGGAAAACTGGACACCACATGCAAATGAACATACTCACCTATGCCATAAACAAGAAAAAACTCAAAATGGACCAAAGACCTAAATGTAAGTGCTAAAATCAAACAACACTTAAAAATGGGTGAATGCTTCACGACACTGGTCTTGGTAACATTCTTGTGCAGCCACAGCAACACTGAATCCAAGCATATCTGTGACTACACTGTAGCTTGCAGCAATGCTGGATCCTTAACCTACTGAGTGAGGCCAGGGCTCAAACCCACGCCGTCATGGACCCTAAGTCAGGTCCTTAGCCCGCTGAGCCACAATGGGAACTCCTAATCTTTTAGATAGGAACAACGAAGGAAGCAAGTTGGACTTCATGAAAATTAAAGGCTTGTGCATCAAAAGACACTATATACATAGTAAAAAAGCAGCCCACAAACTGGGTGAAAATATTTGCAAATCACATATCTGATAATTAACATCCAAAATATATAGAGAACACACCTAGAACTGAACAAGAAAACAGCCCAAATCAAAAATGGGCAAAGCAGGAGTTTCCGTCATGGCTCAGCAGTTAACAAACCCAACTAGCATCCATGAGGATGAAGGTTTGATCCCTGGCCTCCCTCAGTGGGTTAAGAATCTGGCATTGTCATAAGCTGTGTAGGTCACAGAGGTGGCTCAGATCCTGTGTTGCAGGCCAGCAGCTACAGCACTGATTGGACCCCTAGCCTGGGAACCTCCATATGCCACAAGTGTGGCCCTAAAAGACAAGGGCAAAGGGGAGTTCCAGCCATGGCTCAGTGAAAATGAATCTGAGTAGTATCCATGAAGACGCAGGTTCGATTCCTGGCCTCCCTCAGTGGGTTAAGGATCTGGCATTGCTATGAGCTGTGGTGTGTAGGTCACAGATGCAGCTTGGATCTGGTGTCGCTGTGGCTATAGCTCCAATTTGACCCCTAGTGTGGGAACCTCCACATGCCGCAGGTGCGGCCCTTAAAATGACAAAAAAAAAAGGCAAAGATTTCCTACTGGGGCAGTGAGTTAAGGATCCGGTGTTGCTGCAACTGTGGCACAGATTGCAGCTCTGGCTCAGATTCAATTCCTGGCCTGGAAACTTTCCCAGCCACAGGGGAGGCTGGGGAGAACAACAAAAAACCGAAGACCAAAAAAAAGACAAACAGGCATTTTTCCAAAGATACACGCATGGCCAATGAGGATGTAAAATGCTGCTCAGCACCACACATCTGGGGGACAGAGCAAATCCCAATCACAATGGTTAACACTGGCTACAGTCAAAGAACCAGAACATAACAACAGTTCCCAGGGTGTGGAGGAGAACTGGAACCCTTGTGCTCTGCTGGTGGGGTGAAAGATGGTACAGCTGCTGTGAACATCAGCACAGTGGTTGCTCAAGAAATTAAACAGTATCACTTATGGCCCAGCAATCAATCCGACTTCTGAATGGAAAGCAGGGCCTCAAAGAGACACCTGCACACTCACATTCACTGCAGTGTTACAATCACCGAGGTGGAAGCACCCAAGGGTCCATCAGATGAAGAGATAAACAAAACGTGGTCACACACACATAGGAGGTCAGCTTTACAAAGGTAGGAGAGTCTCACACCTGCTATAACGTGGAGAAGCCTTGAAGACACTAGGCTAAGTGAGTCAGTCATAGATCATATGGAGGTTCCCAGGCTAGGGGTCTAATAGGAGCTACAGCTGCCGGCCTACACCACAGCCACAGCAATGCCAGATCCGAGCCACGTCTGTGACGTACACCACAGCTCACGGCAATGCCAGATAGTTAACCCACTGAGCAAGGCCAGAGATCAAACGCACAACCTCATGGTTCCTAGTCGGATTCATTTCCGCTGCACCACGACGGGAACTCCTAGTTTCAGTCTTAGCTGATGGAAAAGTTCTGGCAGCCCATGATGACACAAATATGCTTAACACTACTGAACCATATGCTTTAAAATGGTTAAGACTTAGGTTTTATGTTACGTATGTTTTACAGTTAAAAAAAAAAAAAAATCGTCAGACTCCCATCTTATCCACACTCCAGCCTTTCTACAAGCTATGCTGTGGTTACCTGCTCCGCCCCGGTATCCAGCGTCAGAACCAGCAGAATCTCTCCAAGGTGCACTCAGAAGAGACAGGTAGGCCTGGGGGCTGTTGGCACCATGGGGGATGTCGGGGCTGCACCAGGCACACCAGGGCCTGCCACCTCCGTGGGAGCCCCTGGCACAGAAGGGACAAGGGCCTGCCAACAAGGTGAGGCCCCTCCCTTCAGCATCCTAAAACCACTGCTGCAGCAGGGTTTACCATCCATCCGACGGTGACACAGGAAGCCTCGCCAGCAACAGGGGTAGGGGCAGAGGCAGAGTGGGGTCAGCAGAGGTCTATGGGAGCCACTGGAAACCGAAAGGCTGGCCAGTGATTGTGTCACTGAGAGAAAAATCACTCTGTGGACACAGGGTCCTGTGGTGAAAACACGGCCAGTGACATACAGAGGGGCAAACTCCTTCTCGTCTCTTCTAAATGTCGCAGCAGAAAGACACTAGCAACTGAGAGCTGCTCAGACCCAGCGGCAGTGCTGAGGCCTCTGCCTGGGGTGGGAGGCGCTGAGCAGTTTACCTGGAACAGAAGCAGAGAAGAGGCCCTCACCTGGAGCAGCGTCTCTGACCTCCAGATCTCGTGGGAGGCGGGGTCGGCATTCACGGATGTCTGATGGGACACGTGTCGCTTCAGGAGGCTGGTGTGGTGCAGGCCGTAGGATGCAAAAGGCACGGCTGGAGTCCTGAGGAGACACAGCAACGAGCCTCCGTCAGGGACTCCCAAGGGCATAACTGGGGGCAGGCTGGACCTCAAACTCGTACAGCAGGGGCAAGGTCACCTGTGGAGCCACCTGGGACCCCCAAGCCTGTGCTGCTGTGTGTGAAGAACAAAATTGGGAAGTAACAACGCTCATAGGTGCTGACAACAATACTGCCCAACCTGTGTCCGATCCTGGGGAAACACCCGAGAAACCAGGTCTGGGGTACTCTGCACACACCCAGCTATCAGGGTCAGGAAAGGCTGTGGCCGTTCCAAGCTGAAGGGCAGCAGACGAGTGCCTGTGGGAAGGGACCTTGTATGGACCCTGGATATGTTACAGACACAAGTAGGGGCGGTGGTGAAACCCAAGTGGGGTCTGGGGAGATGGTGGCCTGGTGGCAACTGATTTGGCCAGAACAAATGTGGCTATGGAGATGCATCTACTTTCAGAAAACATTCTGGGACTATTCTAAAAAACTGCAGAGGAAGGAACACTCCTAAACTCACTCTATGGGGCCACCATTGCCTTGATTCCAAAACCAGACAAAGATACCACACACACACACACACACACACACACGGACATTACAGGCCAACATCACTGATGAACATAGATGCAAAAATCCTAAACAAAATACTAGCAAACCGAATCCAACAATACATTAAAAGGACTATACATCAGGATGAAGTGGTATTTATCCCAGGGATGCAAGGATTCTTCACTATCTGCAAATCAATCAGTGTGATACACCACATTAACAAACTGAAGAATAAAAACCACATGATCCTCTCAATAGATGCAGAAAAAGCTTTTGACAAGGTAAAACCCATTTCTATTAAAAACCCTCCAGAAAGTAGGCCTAGAAGTAACCTACATCAACATATAAAGACCATATATGACAAACCCACAGCTCACATCATTCTCAGTATGAAAAGCTGAAAGAATTCCCCCTGAGATCAGTAACAAGACGAGGATGCCCACTCTCCCCACTACTATTCAACATAGTTTTGGAGGTCCTAGCCACCGCAATCAGAGAAAGAAAAGAAATAAAAGGAATCCAAATTGGAAAGGAAGAAGTAAAACTACCACTGTCTGCAGATGACAGATGATATGATACTAAGCCTAGAAAATCCTAAAGATGCTACCAGAAAACTATTAAAGGAACTTGGCAAAGTCACAGGATACAAAATTAATATGCAAAAATTGACTGCATGCCTATATACTAACAATGAAAGATCAGAAAGAAATTAGGGAAACAATCCCATTTACCATCATATCAAAAAGAATAAAATACTTAGGAATAAATCTACCTAAAGAGACAAAAGACTTGTACTCTGAAAACTGTAAGATGCTGATGAAAGAAATCAAAGATGACGCAAACAGATGGAAAGACATAACATGCTACTGGATTGGAAGAATCAGTATTGTCTAAATGGCTATACTATGCAAGGCAATCTATAGATTCAATGCAATCCCTATCAAATTACCAAGGGCATTTTTCACAGAACTAGAATAAAATATTTTACAGTTTGTTTGGGGAGTTCCCATTGTGGCGCAGCGGAACCGAATTTGACTGGTATCCATGAGGATGTGGGTTTGATCCCTGGTCTCACTCAGTGGGTTAAGGATCTGGTGTTGCCGTGAGCTGTGGTGTAGGTCGCAGACATGGCTTGGATCTGGCATGGCTGTGGCCATGGTGTAGGCCAGCAGCTGCAGCTCTGATTTGACCTCTAGGCCTGGGAACTTCCATATGCTGCTAAAAAGCAAAAAAATAAAAATAAAAAATAAAGTTTGGAAGCACAAAAGACCCAGAATTTCCAAAGCCATCCTGAGAAAGAAAAATGGAGTTGGAGGAATCAGGCTCCTTGGCTTCAGACTATTCTACAAAGCTACAGTCATCAAAACATCATGGTACGGCACAAAAACAAATATAGATCAGTGGAACAGGGTAGAAAGCCCAGAATTAAACCCAGGCACCTGCAGTCAACTAGTCTATGACAAAGGAGGCAAGAATACACAATGGAGAAAAAACAGTCCCTTCAGTAAGTAGTGCTGGGAAAACTGGACAGCTACATATTAAACAATGAAATTAGAACACTTCCTAACACCATACACAAAAATAAACTCAAGGAGTTCCCGTCGTGGCACAGTGGAAACAAATCCGACTAGGAACCATGAGGTCGTGGGTTTGACCCCTGGCCTTCCTCGGTGGGTTAATGATCCTGCGTTGCCATGAGCTGTGGTATAGGTTGCAGATGCGGCTCCGATCTGGCATTGCTGTTGCTCTGGCGTAGGCCGGCAGTAACAGCTTCAATTAGACCCCTAGCCTGGGAACTTCCATATGCCACAGGTACGGCCCTAAAAAGACAAAAAAAAAAAAAAAAAAAAAAAAAAAAAAAAAAAAAAAAAAAAAAAAAAAAAAAAAAAAAAAAAAAAAAAAAAAAAAAAAAAAAAAAAAAAAAAAAAAAAAAAGCTTAAATAAATAAATAAATAAACACACAAACTCAAAATGGATTAAAGACCTAAATATAAGACCAGATACTATAAAAAAATTCTTAGAGGAAAACAGGCCAAACACTCTCTGACATAAACCACAGCAATAAATCTTCTCAGATCCACCTCCTAGAATTAATGACAATAAAAGCAAAAATAAACAAATGAGACCTAATTAAACTTAAAAGTTTCTGCACAGCCAAGGAAACCCTAAACAAAATGAAAAGACAACTCACAGAATGGGAGAAAATATTTTCAAACGAAGTCACCGACAAAGGATTAATCTCCAAAATTTATAAACACCTCCTGTAGCTCAATATCAAGAAAGCAACCTCGGAGTTCCCGTCGTGGCGCAGTGGTTAACGAATCCGACTAGGAACCATGAGGTTGCGGGTTCGATCCCTGCCCTTGCTCAGTGGGTTAACGATCCGGCGTTGCCGTGAGCTGTGGTGTAGGTTGCAGACGCAGCTCGGATCCTGCGTTGCTGTGGCTGCGGCGAAGGCCGGTGGCCACAGCTCCGATTAGACCCCTAG
>PVHT021183555.1:940215-961297 GCA_004024745.2 Catagonus wagneri
ATAAATGCTTGAAAGGGTGTGGAGAAAAGGGAATCCTTTTATACTGTTGGTGGGAATATAAATTGGAAAAACCACTGTATGGAGATTCCTCAGAAAACTAAAAATAGAATTACCATTTGATCCAGCAATCCCATTCCTGGGCATCTATCCAGAGAAAACCATGACTTGAAAAGATACATGTACTCCAACGTTCATTGCAGCACTCTACAATAGCCAAGACATGGAAACCTAAATATCCATTGACAAAGGAGTGGATAAAGAAGATGTGATACATACACACAGTGGAATATTACTCAGCCATTAAAAGGAAAGAAATAACGGCATTTGCAGCAACACAGATGGACCTAGAAATTATCCTGCTTAGTGAAGTTAGTCAGACAGTGAGACACCGTCATATGCTATCTCTTACAAGTGGAATGTAAAAAAAGGATGCAGTGAACTTCTTTGCAGAACAGATACTGACTCACAGACTCTGAAAAAACTTATGGTTTCCAAAGGAAACAGGTTGTGGGGGGAGGATGGGCTGAGGGTCTGGGATGGAAATGCTATAAAATTGGGTTGTGATGACGGTTGTGCAATTATAAATGCAGTAAAATTCATTGAGTTAAAAGAAAGAAAGAAAACACTCAGAATTCCTGCTGTGGCACAGGGGATTAAGAACCCCACTGCAGCAGCTCGGGATCCATCCCTGGCCCAGTTCACTGGGTTAAAGGATCTGGTGTTACTGCAGCTGTGGCTCAGATTTGATCCCTGGTTCAGAACTCTGTGCCATAAGTGCAGTCCTTTTTTTTTTTCTTGGTCTTTTTAGGGCCGTACCCATGGCATGTGGAGGCTGCTAGGCTAGGAGTAGAATCAGAGCTGCATCTGTGACCTACACCACAGCTCATGGATACTGGTCAGATTCGTTTCTGCTGAGCCACAAGGGGAACTCCCACAAGTTCAACCATTTAAAGAAAACAAAACAGGAGTTCCCATCGTGGCTCAGTGGTTAATGAATCCAACTAGGAACCATGAGGTTGCAGGTTCGATCCCTGGCCTTGCTCAGTGGGTTAAGGATCCGGCGTTGCCGTGAGCTGTGGTGTAGGTTGCAGACGTGGCTCAGATCCTGTGTTGCTGTGGCTGTGGCGAAGGCCAGCAGCTACAGCTCCTTTTAGAGCCCTAGTGTGGGAACCTCCATATGTCGCGGGTGTGGCCCTAGACAAGGCAAAAAGACAAAAAAAAAAAAAAAGAAAACAAAAGAACTTACAAAACAGAAACAGACTCAAAGATTCTGAAACCAAATTTATGGTTATCGAATAGAAATGTCGGTGGGAGGGGACAAATTGGGGGGTTGGGACTGACATATACACACTACGTTATATAAACTAGACTAGTAACAAGGACCCACTGTACAGCACAGAGTAACCTACTCAATAGTGTGTAATAAGCTATATGGGAGAAGAATCTGAAAAGGAATGGGTATCTGTATACACACAACTGATTTACTTTGTGGTACACTGAAACTAACCCAAGTTTTTAAGTCAACTATTATCCAAAAAATTTTGTTAAAAAAAACCCCAACCCATGACTGGGAAATCAAGAGGGTAAAGGGCCTGTGAAAATTCTTTGTCATGTGTAGCAACTTTTAAAATCTGAAATTACAATTTAAAACAAGTAAACCAACAGTTCCCACCCAGCGTGTCTCTGGGGAAATGAATCTAATATCCATGAGGACACAGGTTTGATCCCTGGTCTTGCTCAATGGGTTAACAATCAGGCATTGCCGTGCGCTGTGGTGTAGGTTGCGGACGTAGCTTGGATCTGGCATTGCTGTGGTGTAGGCCTGCGGCTATAGCTCTGATTTGACCCCCTACCCTAGAAACTTCTATATGTTGCAGGTGCGGCCCTAAAAGACAACAACAAACAAAAACAAGCCAAATTGGCCCAGAAAACCGCCTGGCAGCTGAAGTCTGCCTCTGAGAAGGCATGAATCGGCCCACTCAGAGTCCTCCCCCCTCGGCTGCAGCCCCCTGCCCCGCCCCGTCAGTCCCTTCTCATTGAGGGCATCCGTCCACGTGAGTTTAGGACAATGGCAGGGCTTGGGCTAGCAGTTTGCGGGGGGTGGGATAGGATAGGGTGGGGTATTAGCCCCTGCAGCAAAGAGCCAGCAACCTCTCAGGGAAGAAGGTGGGTGAGTGAGGTTGGGCCAGAAGGGGCACAGGTGGGGGCAGCAGCATCTCCCAGGGAAAGTCAGCCCAGAGTTTACCCTAGGACAGTTCCCTCCTGCTCTGACCGGCACAAGCAGCTCCTCGACCCAGGCCTCTGCCCAGCAAAAGCAGGTCCTGGAGCCTTACAGAGCCCTACGGTCTCACTTGGCCATAGGCCAACCCTTCCGTGGGCTGCCTGCAAGTCCTTTCTCTCTAGGACCATCAGCCCAGCACCACCAAGTGGCTCTCAGCTTTGAGCCCCTCGCATCCTGCTCGGGCCTGGGTGCCACCTGTGGGGACGTAGCCCACTCCCGAGTCAGAGTCGGGATGTCACTGTGGCCACAGGACCAGCCCAATTCAGGGATAGCTGCCCAAAACCAACATTCAGAAGCCAGGGCGGCTGGGGCAGGGGAAGCTCAGGCCTGAGAAAAGTCAGAGAGCCCTGGACAAAGACTGGCACCATTTTCCCCATGAGCAATGCCCTCCGACCAGGCCACCTTAGGCAAAGGCCCAGGCGGCCAGGGAGGCTTACCTGGGAGCTGGTGAGGGGCTGGGCCCCCCCGGACTGGAGGAGAGTGGGGGGAGCACACTGCCTTCCGTGGGCAGGAACCACGACAGGTACCTGTCCACCAGGATGAAGTAGGCGCAGTCTGAGGTGCGGACGTGGAGGGCCCCGGGGAGCGGCTGGAGGACAAAACTACTGTTAGCATGCGGCTGTGGGCACCTCCCCGGCCGCTGACCCAGCTACCACAGGGCTTAGCTCCCGGCGCGCAGAAGGACGAGCTATGTCCCCGAGGCTGGCCCCACACACAGGGCGGTGCCAGGTCTACCGCTCAGTCCCACCAGGCCCCGTGCACCCCGCCCTGCCCTGCTGCACCCCCTGCAGGAAGCTGCCCCAACTGCCACTCGGGATGCCAGCTCACCCCACATCACCCATCAGTCTGTCCCCAGCCCACTGTCCTTGCTAAGTGAGGACGGCCTGAAGGGCAAGGCTGGAAGGAGGAGGGGGACCGGAGAGAGGGGGCAGGAAGGGAGGGGGAAGGAAACACCGAGGAAAGGGTAGCACAAGCCCCGCCCGGAGGCCCCTTCTGTACCTTCTGAGTGATGAGGCTCAAAGCAAAGAAGAACATGTAATACTCGAACGGATCTGAGGGCTGGGTCAGGGGGCAAACGGCAGGGCTGTCGGCTTCCACCCGCCCACCCAGCGCCCCCACCCACGGGGCCCACAAAGGATACTGAGGGCCAGGTGCAGGCCGAGGCCCCCGGGAGCGGGGAGCTGGACCTTGTTGTGGTACAGAGGACTGTCGGGGAGCACCCGCTCCTGGATGGACGCCTTCACGGGGCCCTGAGGAGACAGAGGGGCTGGTGGGCAGCTCGCATGGCGCCCCAAACACGGGGCAGCCCTTGGAAAGGCTGCCGAGTGACCGGTACATGGACCCCACCCATGGGACCAGTGCCGTCCTCTGCGAGGCGCTTGTGCACAAAGGTTTCCCACAGAATCTGTCCCTTCATCCCCACAGACCTACAGCAGCACGTCTCTGAGCCCAGCCAGGCACCAGACAGGTCCTATCTCCTTGGCGTCTCACCCCACAGAGAAAGCCACCCCATAATTAGCCCCCTGCAGGACTGGAGACTCAGAAACACCAAGCAACCCATCCCAGGGCCTTGCCATTCAGCCAGGAGCCAACCAGGCCTTCCCACTGGCAGAGTGTGAATGAGTTTAGAAACAAACCAGCAGCACGCCATTCTGTGCTGCCCCTTGAGTCCTGGACAGACACTGTGGCACTCCAGCCCCTGTCACAGCCCCTCAAGCCCCTGCCCACCCCCCACCATGGCTCACTTACAGGCAGGTAGGAGACAGGAAAGTCAAACTTATAGTCTTCAGCTTGAAGTTTATAAACCAGCTTCATCATTGGGCCACTGAACACGAATGACAAAAACAAGGCAAATGAACCACAAAGCACCTGGCTTTGTTCCTTAACTTCAAGAAATAGTGACTGAAACAAGAACAAGATCGGCATGAAGAGCCAGCCTGCACTCTCCAGCGACAAACCTACCCCCCAGGATCTAGGAACTCCATGGCAACGCTGTACTCCACGGGGCTCACTCGGCCCTGCAAACTACGGAGGTTCCACCCAACCAGGACGCCGTCCAAGCTGCCAAAAATGCTCTCTACCAGCCATGGGAAGATGGCGTGCAGCTCCTGCAACAGCATGGGCGAGGCTGTGGGCAGCTCTCTGAGGGCCCGTGACCACCTCCCACCTCCTTGCTGGTCCTGTGGCGCCCACAGGAGCAGCTGTGAGTCCCCTTGCTGCGGTTATGTGGCTGCTTCATGTCCGGGCCCATTACACAAGCCAGCCTACGATTAATTCTTTTAAAGATTTTTAATTTTTTCTACTATAGGTGATTTATAGTGTTTTTTCAATTTCTACTGTAAAATGACATAGTCATACATACATATATAATTATCTCACATTATCCTCCCTCAGGTTCCATCATAATAATTTTTTTTTTTGTCTTTTTGCCTTATCTAGGGCCGCACCTGCGGTATATGGAGGTTCCCAGGCTAGGAGTCTAACAGGAGCTGTAGCTGCCGGCCTTCACCACAGCCACAGCAACGCGGGATCCGAGCCGCGTCTGCAACCTACACCACAGCTCACGGCAACGCCGGATCCTCAACCCACTAAGCAAGGCCAGGGACCGAACCTGCAACCTCATAGTTCCTAGTTGGATTCATTAACCACTGAGCCACAGCAGGAACTACCCCCCCCCTTTTTTTAAATGCTGGAAACTTCCAGTCTGAAAAGGGTATTATTTAAAACGTGGCACTGTCCATTCTTTCTTAGCACAAGCCCTGGTCTTACCTGCTCGGCCTCCTGGCCTTACCTGCACGGACCATGTGCCAATCCTGGGTGTGAAGTAAATGGATACCTTCAATACTTACATCAGGGCTCCATAACCTTGGCACTGCTGACATCCTGGGCTGGACACGGCTCCATTGCAGGGGCCATGCTGTGCACAGGGATGGGTGCTGGCAGCACACACCCCCTAACCCCCACCTGTGACAGCTAAAAATTCCTCCAGACAATGCCAAGTGTCCCATGGAGGAAAGAAGCATTCATGGTGGAGAAGCACTGCTCTACCTACGTGTTCACACGTTTAAATGTGTCACAACCGTGAGTCGCAACATGGGGTCAGGTCTCCTCAGGGCAGTGCTCAGAGGTGGGAAGCAGGAATGTGATAATGTTTTCTAAGGAGTGTATGAGACACACCCCAGGAGACGCTGGGAGAGCAGTACCTTTGCTGGAAAATCCTCAATGACCTTAACCAAGTCCTGGCACCGCTGTGCAAAGGGTTTATTCATGGAGTCGGCTTTCAGGCTAGCCTAGCAGACAGGAGAAACCAAAAACCCATGAGCATAACTGCCTTACACCTTTTGCTGATTTCCTGGCTCAGCCAGAATAGAAATCCAAATGATGGGTGGGAGTCGGCACCCACCAACCTATCTGCCCAGAGCTCACAATCCAGGTCACGCATGTCCGTGGCCTATAGGACGCTCCTGGGCAAGTCCAGGGTCCGTGTTCTCTAGACCAGTACTTACCAGCTGGCTCCCAGCACCCCGTCAGGCAACCCCCGTGACCTCAGAGAAACGCACATCATAACAAAATCAACCACCACCCAGTCCACAAGCAGGGGTTTGGCTCTGGGGTCAACCCTCAGCTGGGAGGATCCCTCACAGGTCACGGAGCACTCACACAAATGTGAAGTGTACACATGAATCAGAAGTGTCCCGTGGCCACCCAGGATTTAGAGCACTAGTATCGAGAGTGAGAAGGCCCAACAGAGAGGGGTCCTTTGTTGTCACCGGCCCTTGGACCCAAGATGTCCTTTAATTGTCACCTTAAGAAACAATGCACTTTGGCCACATGCCGACATGAATCATGAAGGTGACACAGAGGCCAGAAAACATTCAGGACAAGAAATAAGGAAATCCGCCCCAAGTCAGGGGCGAGGGGAAAGCATGCGTGTATCCTGACTACCCAAAGAAAAGAAGCCTCTGTGCAAAGACATGAAGATCAAGAGGAAAGGCCAAATTTCTAACCAAGAGGGCTTTGCCCACGGACCCCTAAGGCCCTGCCCACCTCCAAACAAGGGTGGGGTCTGTGGCACCTAAGGTGGAGGGGACGAGTGGGCTGGCTCTACAGGAGCCACCAAGGAAAAATGTTTACAAACAATGTCTTCTGGGAACTGAAGCTGGAAACTTTCATCACAGTACGTGCCTCACACTTAACCTCTCAGTAAGTTTAACGGCCACGGGCAGGCCAGGTTGCCCCTAGAAGAGCAGTGTTTTCACCAACAAGGGTCAAGTGGTCAGAACATCTGACTTTCACGTAGGGATTTACGAGACAGTAAGATGTACACCCCCTCACCCGCTCCTCCCCACACCCCTCGGGATCAGGGAGCGGCATTTCAATCAACTCATCTCATAGATGAGAAAACCAGGGCTCAGCGGCTGAGTAAAAACCCATGGGCCTGCAGCAACAGAAGGCAGAGTCAAGCTGAGGATTCTAACCCCAGCCCAGCGTTATCTCCATCATGCCCCCGGCAAAACCATCAGTGCAGAGTTCAAATCAGCAGCAAGAGCTCTCCGATCCCTGCCATCATGTCAGTGTTCCGGAGGGCAGCTGACACTCACCAGCAGGAAGCTGGGCTGCTGCGCGTGAGGGGATGCCATGGCAGCCGCCCCGGGAGATTCGAAAACAGTCGTCTTAGAAAACCACTGTGGAGAGAAAAAGATAATCTCAACATCTGCCACACGACAGAGCAACACAGCATCTTGCTTCACACTGGCAGGAGAACATCTGTACAACTGAACCCATACGCACTGCCAAGTACTATGTTTTACAGAAGTGCTGTTCACACGCAGCACACAATGGCTGGCTCCAGTGTGCGGTGGGCACCCCCGGTAATGCTTGTACAGCACTTGCCATACACTGCTCATTTAATCCTCGGTGGCAGGCAGATTCTTAAAGAGAGTCTGTCCTCCAAGATTCCTGTCCCTGGTTATTCAAACACTGTTCGAGATACTGCTGTGAAGGGATTTTGCAGATATGATTCAAGGCTCAAGTCTGAGAACCATAAGATACAGGGCAGCCCTGGTAAAGAGCCGGCAAGGGAACAAGCACCGCAACTGCAAAGAACTGGGTCCTGCTGGTAACCTGATTAAGCTTGAGAGCAGATTCTTCCTGAGCGACTCCAGAGAAGAACAAAGGCAGCCAACACTTCGATCTCAGCCTTACGAGACCCTAAGCAGAGAACCCAGGTGCGCCTGCATTTTCTGATACGTAACCATGAGATAAATGCATGCAGTTTAAGCTGCAAAGTTTGTCAAGCAAGAGTAGAAAACACATCCTCAGAGTTCCTGCTGTGGCACAGTGGGTTAAGAATCCAACCTCAGGAGCTCAGGTTGCTGCAGAGGCAGGGGTTCGATCCACAGCCCAGTGGAGTGAGTTAAAGGATCTGGCATTGGCACAGCTGTGACTGAGATTCAACCCCTGGTCTGGGAACTTCCACATGCCACAGGTGCAGCCAAAAATTTAAAAAAAGGAAAGGAAGGAAGGAGAAAGGAAAGAAAGAAAATAACATCCTCACAACATACAAGGTCAGCATAGATGAGGAAATGGAGGCAAAGAGGAGGGGCACTTGCCTTCTGCCGGCTGGCACCTGGCAGAGACAGATTCAAAACCACACACCTCCTCACAAACCTCTCATAGAGATGGGTGGACACATCTCTGTGTGACCTGTGCTCTATGAGAACGAAGGGAGAGGATAAGCAAACTTTACAACGGAGACGATGAACGGACCATCAGAAAATCAGGCAGCTCTCCAGAATCCTCTCTCTCTCAGCCCCCCAGGTCAGAAACTGCAAACGTTCAGCCCTGGACGGAGGAGAGGAGGGATCTATGAGTCCCAGCGATGGGGTGCTGATGGCCTTCCTTGCACAGCTCTGTGCATGCTCTGAGGAAGGGTGCTGCTGCGGGGGCAACTGGCAGTGTATGTGAGTGGAGGCTGAGTGGGCAGCTGAGAGGCTGAGTGAAGATGTGCATCTCTTCCACTTGGCAGCCTGAACACTCCCCATGAGGTCAAGCAGACCCTGAGCCCCTCCCAAGTACAAAGGCCACTCCATGTCCCCAGTCTCTTCTTTACAGAAAAGCTGAAGACTTCCAGGCCTCCCTGGGTCACAAAAGAGCAGGCCTGTGCTAGTGATCAGGACAAGAGAGTCACAGACTCAGGGTCTGAAGCACATGCCAGAGTTGTTTACAGATACTGTAACTATCACCAGAGGGAAAAAAAGCTAACTGCATGATGGCCAGACTGCAACCATCACAGAAGCTGCTCCATCTATGGCCAGCACAATTCCAAGAAATGGCCTCAAGAGAATGGGATTATGGCTCAAAATAATCTATATCTTTGTGGGCATCAAAATAATTGTAGCTGGAGTTCCCTGGTGGCTCAGCGGGTTAAGGATCTGGCATTGTTGTTGCAACATGCAGGTTTTGATCCCTAGCTGGGGAAGTTCGTACAGCCAAAATAATACTAATTGTAGTATGGTCTGCCCATGTATATAAGCAGGCAACTAAAACTGTCTGCAAAGAGAGGCCACACACCCATGCTGACATCCACGTGCCACTCTCCCTATGTCAGCATGAAGTTACAGAGGACAGACCTTCACCCCGACCCCGTAGAAGTGGAATAATGTCTGATAGTGGGGAATTGTAAGCAGTTACTTTGCCCCTTCCCTGTTTGTCCCTTTCTGTTTCCCTGAAACCATACAGAAATAAAATTGCAAGGCAACAATTAACTTATGCTTTACAGAATGTACACAATGCCTTGCCTAACTGGATTTTTCCTCAAGACTGAAAGAAGTAGGGATGAAGAAATAGGTAGTTAAAAAATGACTAGCTCTCTACCCCCAGGTTTCTTTCCCCTTAGCAATTCTGCAGGCAGACCACACAGGCAGGATAACATCAGAAGAGAAATCATGAGGAGTCAGCCAGTCTCAGTCAGTCTGCTCCCAATGGAAAATTAGCAGAGCCTAACACCTAACTTTCCCCCCTTTTTTTTCTTTTCTTTTTAAGGCCAGGCTAGGAGTTGAATTGGAGCTGCAGCCCAGCCTATACCACACCCACACCAACAGGGGATCTGAGACAAACCTGCAACCTACACCATACCATGAAGCAATGCTGGATCCTTAACCCACTGAGTGAGGCCAGGAATCAAATTCACATCCTCACTGATACTATGTTGGGCTCTTAACCCGCTAAGCCACAGCGGGAACTCATCCGCCTTTTTAAAAAAAATTAATTTATTTGTCTTCTGTCATTTTACGGCCGCACCTGCGGCATGCGGAGGTTCCCAGTCTAGGGGTCTAATTGAAGCTGTAGCCGCCGGCCTATGCCACAGCCGCAGCAAAGCGGGATCCAAGCTGCGTCTGCAACCTACAACACAGCTCACGGTAATGCCGGATCCTTAACCTACTGAGCGAGGCCAGGGATCGAACTCGCAACCTCATGGTTCCTACTCGGATTCCACTGAGCCACGACGGGAACTCCATTTTTAAAAATTAATTAATTAATTAATTCTTTGTCTTTTTAAAAATTTATTTATTTATTTGTCTTTTCCCTTTTTTCCTCTTAAAAAGTGTCATGAATCTTAAGAGTTGGTCCTGGGACACCAGCTGGCCTTCTCCCCGGTTGCCGGCCTTCTGATTAAGGCAGTCTTTCCTTTCTACCAACACTTTGGCTTTCCAGCAGTGAGTAGTGCAAACTGAGCTCGGTAACACCGAGTTTGTTCAACTCTTAAACTACCAGTTTCCGTTTCAAGGAAGACAAACCGCTTAAGCCCTGAACCAAGTGGTCAAAAGAACACTGCACTATTCCAAAACGGCCAAGGCGGAATAAAACCCTGAGCCGTTTGCAAAGGGCATAAGTTTGGAGATAATGAGGTGAAAGCAGCTCCTTGCTCACAGCAAGCCTGCAGAGGCAGCGGCTGAAGGAATGACTCCTAGGCGCCCAACCAGGGTGTTTCGGGGAGAGGGCAGCGTCTCTGCGCCCCTTGCTCTCCTTGCTGCGTCCCTCTGTGCTGTGCACCAAGCCTGCGCTCCCCCCCGCCCCCGCCGCCTCCGCCCTCGCTGCCTTCAGGAGCAGATTCCGACCTGGTTTCAGGGTTCCTCCCGGGACCCGCAGCCCCGGCAGCGCCAAACTTGCCAGGGCTTCCCTCTGCCCACGCACTGGAAGCAGGGCGTGCTCCCATCTGCTGCTCACGACAAGAGAGCATGGGGCCCTCATGTCACAGACCAGGAACCCGAGGCTCCGCAAAACCAGTCCATATGGGGAGGAAAACAGAGCCGGGACACCCCTGCCCTCCCCACACCACTTGCTAAACCCCAGGCTCTGCCTGCTCTACCTCGTTCAACGAACTTTAACCGAGCGCCCACAAGGGCGGGGCGAGCGGGGCGCGCGGGAAGGCGCAGCTCGGCCCCGGCTCCCGGCTGGCCTAGCCCGAAGCCCGGGGCTCGCACAGGAACGTAGACGGCTCCAGCGGAGGTTCCAGGTGGCCTCAAGGTAATTGGGCTAGACCGTGCGCGACTCTCGCCACTCACCTGAGAAACCCACAGGGTTGCTTGCTTTAGGGATGGAGGCCGCCATTCGGCGACTCGGCGCCGAAATGTCGTCATCAAGCTGCGCGTGGCGTCACGTCCCCTGTACAAACGGGAAAGCCGCCGCCTTCTCTTTGGGCCGCTTCTTTAAAAGGCGCGTGCGCAAAGCGAAGTCCCGCGGGTTTATGGGACCCACCTCGGAACGCGCGCACGCAGGGGGGCGCCCTCCCAAGGAGCGCGCGTGCGCGTAAGGCCCGTGCGTTAGGGCCTAGAGGCGCGCCCCCTACCGGACCCGGCGCGAAACAGGTATACTCTGGATCCAACGGGCATTTATTGAGCGCCCACGGTATGCCAGCGATACGCTGGGTGTCGCCACCACCGTGAGAACGTAGAGAAGCCCAGTCGCCGAGGAGCGGGTCCTCCCAAACTCCCGGCGCCGCCCGGGCGGGTCTGAGAGCCGGATGGCGGGGGCGCTGCTGGGAGAGGAGAGCGCGGCGGGCCGGTAGGGGGCGCAGCGGGGCGGTACCGGGCGGGGGACCCAGCAGCAAGCAGATGGCGGTTCCGGGTGCGGGACCCGGGCCGGGGGCACCACCGGGGCTGGAGGCGGCCCTGCAGAAGCTGGCGCTGCGGCGGAAGAAGGTGCTGAACGCCGAGGAGATGGAGCTGTTCGAGCTGGCGCAGGCGGCGGGCGGCGCCATGGACCCCGATGTGTTCAAGTGAGCGCGCGGCGGAGTCGGGGTTCGGAGGGTCGGGGTTCTGGGGACCGATGGCCCGGGCGAGGAGGGCTCACCGCGCGCCGCGTCTGTTCTATCCAGGATCTTGGTGGACCTGCTAAAGCTGAATGTGGCGCCCCTCGCAGTATTCCAGATGCTCAAGTCCATGTGCGCCGGACAGCGGCTGGCGAGCGAGCCCCAAGACCCCGCGGTCGTGCCCTTGCCCACGACCAGCGTGCCTGAGACCCGAGGTCAGAGCTGGGCCCGGGCGGGGGGTGTAGGGCGGGAGCGGGAGGTGGGCAGTGCCTGGCACACCAGGGCTTGCTTGGCCCTGAGTAGCCAGGCTTTTCTGTTGCTCTTTCTCCTGACTGCTCCAAGGGCTGGCCCTTTGGGCTCGTGTCCCCAGCTTCGACTTTGCTGCCACCTTCGAGGATGCACGTCCAGATCAGGTGGATGCAGGGTGGGTGGCCAAAGCAGACCAGGCCTCCTCTGGAACTTGTGCAACACTGGCTTCTTCCCACCTCTGCATTCCTGTCTTCCTCCCATGAACATGGGAACAAAGTGGCTTTGGTTCCTGTTCTCATGGCGTGTGTAGCCTCTACTGAAGAGGCTTTCCTGCGCTCTCTCATCTGCACCCTACCCGGCCCAAGTCCTGCTCAGGAGTCTGGACAGCTAAGCTTCCATCCTAGGGGCTGCAGATGGACTTGAGTCGAGGGTCATGGCTGAGGAATGAGCAAGTGCTGGTGACCAGGGTGATGTGGTGGAGCTCTCACTCTCCTTGCCTGTCACTTCCACTCCCAATTTCAGAAACCCTCTGCAAGATAGCAGAACCTTGGCCAGAAACATCCTGAGAAGGGGCTGATGTTGGGTGGAGGGCAGCCCCGCCCTGTGGGTGGGAGCGCCAGGGCCCCAGGCACTGTGCCCCCATTCTGAGAGACCTTGAGCGCTGGAGTGCAGGCCTCCTCACTGATGTACGCTGTCTGCTCTCTTTGTGTCTCTCTCCGACTTCCAGAGGCCTCCTTTCTCTCTGCCAAGAACTGTACCCCCCCTGCAAGGCCCTCCTTTTCCTCGGCCCCGCAGACTGCGGCCTCTCCGGTTCTGCTCCACGGCCCAGCTGCCTCGCACTCGCCTCTCTCTCCGGGGCCCCCCGGTTCCCTCCGGTTCTCTTGCTGCCTGTTCTCTCCTTTTGAAGGTTGCGTTTATTAGTTTATCTCTGGGGGTTGGTGCTCTCTGTTTCCACGGAAACTACCATGGCCCCCAGAAAGCCAGAGCAGCGTTGAGCTGCAAGAGCAGCACCTGGCTGGCCATCCCACCATGCAGCTTAATGACAGCAGTATTCACAGGATGGGCCCGACCTCCCTCTTCCCAGAGGCTAACTACCAGTATGACCTGTGGCTCTGTGGAGGAGCCCTGGCCCCAGGGGAGGACACCTGAGGCTTGGGGAAGGAACAGTGTGCTGTGCTGTGGAGAGTAAAGCCAGAGGTGAGTGAGACACCTGCACTCTTAGATACTGTCACCTCCTAGACTTGCTGTCTGGGAGATCAGACCACAGGTCCCCTCTCCTGCCTGGTTCCTGAGCTGGGGGTGCCCTCCAGGCATGGTGAGGCTGGGGGCCCAGAGCCAGCAGTCTGTGAGGATGTGAGATCCCGTGGGTGCCCTTCCCCATATCACCCACCTTGCTGTTCCAGGTGTGCTTGGAGCTTGGGCCAGGGGAGCAGAGAAGGGGCCAAGGAGCAGGTGGACCAAAGGCGAGTTTGCAGAGGGAGGGAAGGACCAGGACAGAGATCTTCCATCGCTGCTCCTTTGCTTAGTGACTGGGTACCAGGCCCGCTCAGTGCTGAGGGCACAGTGGGCCTGCAAGGTGGACTGGCTCTCGGTCCAGTGAGAGAGATGGCTAGACAGACAGTGGCAAAGGCAGAGGCCAGTGCAGCCCATACAGTTGAGAGGACAACACTGGCTTAGCTAGGGCAGCAAAGGCTAAGCAGGGTGGGTGCAGGGCCTGAGCCGGGACATGGTGGGAGGGCGAGGGAGGAGGGTTTGGGCAGCAGATGTGTTGGGAGCAGGACTGGGGGCACCACAGAGGGCTTGGAAGTGGGAAAGCCCCAGGCCAGGGTCAGGAGAGGCATGGGGTGCTGGACCCCAGAGTTGTTTCTACTTGAGGGCTCTGGCCTTGGCTCCTGCTGGGCTGGGCTGGGCTGGGAGGCCACCTACCCAAGTATAAGGACACGGAGCCCCTGGGGAGGTGCCTAGTGGGGATAGAGGGCGGGTGAAGGGCTGTGCAGGAAGAGGCAGAGGCCAGCCATGAGCTAGAGCTCTCTGAGGCTGCAGGTCAGGGCATTGTCCACACAGACCTCTGGTCCCGTGGTAATGGCAGGATCTGGGGTGGAGAAAGTAAGGAGCCTTGTAAGAGTGAGCACTGATTCACTGGGGGGCACCTTGGTGGCCCAGGCTGGTGGGAGGTGGGATGGGAATGTTCAGGCCTTAGGCTTCCCACAAAATCAGGGTGAGGTTGCTCCAGATCGAAGGCTGGAACCCACTTGGGGCCTGGCCATGCAGCACAGAGACGTTATGTTTCTTCCCCAAGTACAGTGGGGTGATGCTTGTATTGGTGAGGATGCAGAGTCTCTGAGTGAAGTTAGGTTCAGTTGTGTGTTTTTTATTGAAGTTTGAAGGGAACCACACATTTTAGAAAGACCTGCAGTTCTCTTGTAGCTTAGCGGGTTAAGGCTCCAGCGTGGTCACTGCAGTGGCCTGGGTCACTGCTGTGGCGATGGGTTTGATCCCTGGATCTCTGGCCCAGAACTTCCACGTGTCGTGCAGGAGGCTAAAAAAAAAAAAAAAAAAGTCTCCCAGAAAGTGGAAGGTGGAGTATGGTGTGCACACTACACTCCAGCACTGGCAGGCATTGGCACCAGATGGGAATGGACACCTCATGGATGATTTTCATGCCGATTACAGGCTGAAATGATGTATTAGGGTCGTTCGAGTAAATTAAAGTATTTAAGTTAATTTCCTGTTTCTTTCTCTTTTTAATGTGACTCCTAGAAAGTCAAGGAGCCACAAGTGGTTTGCAGCCCATTTCTGGGGCCGCGTGCCTGGCAGGATTACAGGGCAATCGCCTCCCCCAGAAGCCCAGGCTAAGTGAAGGGTTAGAGTGTATGTCTGCAGTCCACATTGTGCATCAGTCTTTGTGGGTACGTGTTCTGGAAGCGCTGATTGAGCTCCTGCTGTGTGCTGTCCATCCGCTTGCCCTGACCACCAGACCCTTCCAGCTGGCCTTGCAGACAGTGGGGCTGTGGTGGCTCCTTTCCCTCTAAGTCCTCACCCATCTGTCGCCCTGCTTCTCTGCACACAATGTGCCTTCGGTGTAATACTTGGCCTTGGCAGCCGGCTGGCCTGTGGCTCCAGGAGGGGGCGCTCCCACCACCCAGCAGAGAGCGCTCTGGGGCTCTGAATAGTTCTTCCGGTTCAAGTCTGTGGCAGAGCTTGCAGATGGGGTGAGTAGGGGGCCAGGGGGCCATTCCAAAGCTAAATGGCAGAGTGGGTCCCATTGGGTCTGGGTGGCCCCCCAGCTTTAGGAGCCCCCTGAGTCAGAGGTGGCCATGGGCTGGTACATTCGGTGGTTTTGCTTCATTAGAGGGTCATCTAACACCAAGTAGCCACAGCTGGTTTTAGAGGTAGGCGAGCAAGCCAGACTGCTTTTAACCTTCAGTGACCGTGTGTTCCCTTTGTGGCGCAGAGGAAATGAACCTGGATAGTATTCATGAGGATGTGGGCTCTCACTCAGTGGGTCAAGACTCTGGAGTTGCTGTGAGCTGTGGTGTAGGTCGTAGACACGGCTCAGGTCCTGCATCACTGTGACTGTGGCATAGGCCAGCAGCTGTAGCTCTGATTTGGCCCCTAGCCTGGGAACTTCCGTATGCTGTGGGTGTGGCCCTAAAACGTAAAAAAAAAAAAAAAATCAGTGACCCTTGTCAGTCTTTGACCCTTAAGAGGGCACCACTGGGAGCAGTTCCCTACTGCTGCCTACCCCAGCCTCTGGTCACCTTGGCTCAGCCTTGACCTTCCTTCTATGCCACATGACCCTAATGACCCTGTCAGGAAGGAGCTGGGGCCAGTGTGCCTAGCTCTTAAAAGCTGTGCTCAGGGGCACCTAGGCATGCAGGGCCTGACTCACCCTGCCCAGCCGGTGGTTGTGGCAGGGGAGTAGGGGTTGCCTAGGGAGGGCACTCATGTGATGGAAGACTCTGCAGCGAGGAGGGTCCCGTGCACTCACGGGACATCAGTGGGGACCAGAGCAAGGGCACCTGTGCCAAAGGAGATGCAGCTGGCAGTTCTCTCCGTGCTTATTCAGGAAGCACTGGCCGGCAGAGTTAGCCCGGCTCACCCCACCCCCAATACTGGCTGCTCTCCCTCGGCTCTGGAGCACACCCATTCCTGCCGTATCTCTGAGTTGCGAGGCTGGGCAGCTCCAGGTTGAGGGGGTTCTGACCCCCTGCTCTTTGAGGAATAACGTGTCAGAAAGGATCTCCAGAAGGGCCAGCACTTCTCTAGTTGTTGAGATTAGAGAGCACGGCCTTGAGTCTCAAATGTAGGTCTTTCCTCTAAGAACTTGCGGTTCCCCACTGTGAGCTACTTGATAAGAACCAGGATAGAGGCTGGAGTCCAGTAGGGGCACATGCCATGTTCAGAGCTGGGCCTGAGCGGGGAGGGGTTGTGGCCCAGGCACATTTGTCCCCCTGGATCCTCTCCATCTCGCTGATGTCATCACCCAGGCACAGCTGCAGATCTTTCCAACTGTCTACACGAGACAGAGGCGGGCAAGTTTCCAATGCAGGAGCGGCCCGGCTCCACCTGCACGTGATCGCCACGTGCTTCAGGGCGTGTCCCCAGCAGCCCGGCCTCCACAGGAGCCTGATCACGGGACCGGGTGAAACACTGAATACCTGCAGGGTACTGAGGGGAGAGGGAGGAAAACGGATGAGGAAGGGCATGCCAGATCCAAATCCAAAAGCTTGACTAACCTGCTTCTGGCGTCATCAGTCTGACAAGGTCAGATATGGACAACCAGGAGAAGGAAGGGCCTGGAAGGGCATTTGAGATGGGGTTGACACCCAGGGCTTCCTGTAGCCCTGCTCCCAGCTCAGGCCACCCTTAGGCCTCCTGCCCTCTGCCCCAGCCATGCTAAGCTCCAGCCTCTGGGCTAGGAACACAATAGATGTGGAGTTCGTGTTGTGGCTCAGTGGGTTATGAACCTGACTAGTATCCATGAGGATGTGGGTTTGATCCCTGGCCTCGCTCAAGCGGGTTAAGGATCCAGCGTTGCCATGAGCTGTGGTGTAGGTCACAGACACTGTTCAGATCCTATGTTGCTGTGGCTGTGGCACCTCCAGTTCAACCCATACACCACAGGTGCAGCCCTGGGGGAAAAAAAAAAGACACATACTTGACGTGACTGCTGCTCCTGTGTCCCAGACATTAGGTGCTGTGAGGCTGGGCTCTGCCCTTGTTGCTAACACCTGTGCTCTGTTTGCTTAGGGAGAAACAGAGGGAGCAGTGCTCTCGGCGGTGGCCCAGTGCTGGCAGAACGCAGCAGCCGGGAAGGATCCAGCCAGAGGATGCCCCGCCAGCCCAGTGCCACTAGGCTGCCCAAGGGGGGTGGGCCAGGGAAGAGCCCCACACGGAGCACCTGAGTGGGAGGCTCTCTACGTGCACAGCCTGCCTCGTTTCCTCCCATCGGAATAAACCTCACTGAAAAACTGAGGGTCTGTTAGAGGCATCTTCTGTCACCTTTTAAATACATTAAGGCACAAAGATTTAGAATTTAGATTTACAGTCAGGTCCTTGTTATATATACCCCAGCTGAACTAACCAAGTGACTTCAACCTGTGACGCCACCTCCCGGAGCTCAGTTTTGGGCCTGAGAGAAAATTTCCGTCTTACCAGGTCTCTAGATAAAGCAAAGGCCCAGCATGTTGAGGCCTCCCAGGGCTGTCAGTGCAGCAGGGGTTTGAGCATGGAATGAGCGTAACCGAGAGCTTTTAACCTTCTGTGGGGCATGCTTGCCACGAGAATCCAATAACCTACCCTCCAAATGACCTGGCCTGACACAGTTTACCTGGTTTTACATGTTTTGTGGACACCCCTCCCTTCCATAGACCTCAGATTTTTCAAACTCCAGCAATTAGCTTTTATGCTCTACTCCACATGTTCCATCAATAGAGAGGTCTGAAAAATGTCAAATTCCTTTGAAAAGCCTAACTTTTTCTAGAATTTAGTCAAACTATATATATATCTTTATTTTTTTTATCTTTTTGCCTTTATCTAGAGCTGCACCCGCGGCATATGGAGGTTCCCAGGCTAGGGGTCTAACAGGAGCTGTAGCTGCCGGTCTTTGCCACAGCCACAGCAACGCGAGATCCAAGCCACGTCTGCAACCTACACCACGGCTCACAGCAACGCCAGATCCTTAACCCACTGAGCAAGGCCAGGGATCGAACCTGCAACCTCATGGTTCTAAGTCAGATTCGTTAACCACTGAGCCACGACAGGAACTCCATAGTCAAACTATATTTTTAAACTTGGATTTGGGGTTCCTGTTGTGACTCAGTGGTTGGCGAACCTGACTAACATCCATGAGGATGTGGGTTCAATCCCTGGCCTTGCTCAGTGGGTTAAGGATCTGGCGTTGCTGTGAGCTGTGGTGTAGGCCAGTGGCTACAGCTCCGATTAGACCCCTAGCCTGGGAACCTCCATATGCCGCGGGTGCGGCCCTAAAAAGACAAAAAGACCCAAAAACAAACAAAAACTTGGATAGGAAGCTCTGACTTCTTCCCCAGTCACGTCACATAAACACCAGCTCCTCACATAAGGGTGGGTCCTGCCACCTATGCAGCTGGACAGCTGTCCACAAAGCCTGGCAGGGGTCCTCCCTGTGCCTGTGGGCAAAGAGTGCATGCCAGCTGAGCACAAGAGACAGAGGTTTAGTTCAGAAACTTTAATAGGTAAACACATCTGGAATATTACAGCACAGAGTGAAGGGGGCCCGCCTCGCTCTCCCGCTCAGTACTCCTCCCCCTCCTCGGCCTCTGCTTCCACCGAGTCCACCCCCACCTCTTCGTAATCTTTCTCTAGAGCCGCCAGGTCCTCCCGGGCCTCGGAGAACTCGCCCTCCTCCATGCCTTCCCCCACGTACCAGTGCACGAAGGCACGCTTGGCGTACATGAGGTCGAACTTGTGGTCCAGGCGGGCCCAGGCCTCGGCGATGGCCGTGGTGTTGCTCAGCATGCACACGGCCCGCTGCACCTTGGCCAGGTCTCCCCCCGGGACCACCGTGGGAGGCTGATAGTTGATGCCCACCTGCCGGAGAAGGGGAAGAGAGCTTTCATCAAACACAGAAATGGCTGAGTTCATGGAAACAAGGCACAAAGGTGCCTGCTGGTGACCTGGGGGAGGCTGGGTGCATCCTGCACTCTGAGCTCTGCTTGGTGAGTTTCCAGACAGGGATAGCAGGGAAAAGGAGCCCTAGAGCCTGCCACCCGGTTCAACCCCAAGCTGGCTAAGGGACTGTGTCCCAGCAACTGACATGTGATAGGTGCCTGGGTGATAGGACTGTCTTTTCTCTGAGAAGGAACACTGATTGGGATTCTTCACATGTTATTTTCTCCAGAGGCTTTGACAAGATAGGAATTAGTATCTGTGGCTGAAGCCTTTTCCCACCAGGCAGGTTCTGAGGACACAACTGTGGAATCACGAGGCAGGGTCACGTACCCTGCTTTCCCACCAAACTGCATAGCGGAATGACAGGTACGCTACCAGAGGTCCCAGACGTTGCCACCACTGCCATAGGACATGGCCCACATGCATGCTGTGGCCGGGAGTGGGGGGGTGGTTCTTGCCCCAGAACAAAGGGGCAGGCAATCCAAGCAGCAGATGAGGGATCATGTGACCAGTGGTTTGGGCTGAAGATTTGGGGTCAGCAAACTTTGTCTGCAAGGGCAAGACGGCACATGCTCAGCTGCTGGGCCATGGGGCCTCTGTCACAGCTACTCAACTGTGTCTTTGTAGCACAAGAGCAGCTGCAACAATATACCAGTGAACATGGACAGCTGTGTCACATGAAACTTCATTCACAGACTTGGTGACTGGTCTGCCAACTACGCTGACCCCTGGACTAGAAAGTCCAAGTTGGGAACCCAGCGCCACAGGGAGGGCAAGAGCCAGCAGACACAAAAACAGTGAGGCTCAGGAAAGCACAGCTCTGGTCCCAGGAGAAAAGAGCTGAGTGGGTTTGGGAATCAAGGATGGGAGCAAGACTCTGTCCTGCACCCATGGAAGGCTGCAACAAGCTGCATCTCAGTCCAACCCAGGCCACACGTCCATGGCTCCTCAAGGCTGCTACTTCTCCACAAAGAGCTGTTCAGGACAGTTCTGCAGCTCAGATGCTCCACACATTTAAGTTGGATATAATGTCTATCCACTGATGGAATCAGGTGGAATTCAGAGATGGCAGTTTATAGCAATGCCCCAAGCCCAAATAGCCACATGAATTATCAAAATGCCCAGAAAACCCCTACATTTCCATTTTAAGAAGAAACATACAAGAAAGAAAGAATACCTTTTCTTTTCTTTTTTTTTTTTTAGCTTTTTAGGGCCGCATCCGAGGCATATGGAGGTTCCCAGGCTAGGGACTGAATCGTAGCTACAGCCGCCAGCCTATGTCACAGCCACAGCAACACGGGATCCAAGCCACGTCTGTGACCTACACCACAGCTCACGGCAACAGATCCTTAACCCACCGACTGAGGCCAGGGATCGAACCCGCAACCTCATGGTTCCTAGTCAGAATAGTTTCCGCTGCACCACAACAGGAACTCTTCTTTCTTCTTGTTCTTTTTTTTTTTTTTTCCCTTTGGCTTTTTAGGGCCGCACTCGCAGCATGTGGAAATTCCCAGGTAAGGGTCGAATCGGAGCTACATGGCAATGCAGGATCCAAGCGGCATCTGCAACCTACACCATAGCTCACGGCAACACCGGATTCTTAACCCACTTAGTGAGGCCAGAGATCAAACCCACATCCTCATGGATACTAGCCAGATTCACTTCCTATGCACCACAACAGGAGCTCCGGATGTCTTATATCTAAGTCAACCTAGATTTGCCACAAAACTTCTACCACCCAAACACTATTCCAGGTAATTTCTATAAACAGTATGCTCCATAGAGGTGTATCCTGGGATGACTCAGGAAGTTGCAGAGACACCAGTGAATGAATTGTCCCTCTGGCTAGTGAGCCCTGACAGAGCCCGGTTGTCCCGGAACAGGAGGCCATCCACAAAGCGGCAGCACCCCATCCCAGGGTCTGCCACAGGCTGAAAGGGGAACACTCGCTGCTGCCCAGCCTACCTTGAACCCAGTCGGGCACCAGTCCACAAACTGGATGGTGCGCTTGGTCTTGATGGTGGCGATGGCCGCGTTGACATCTTTGGGGACCACGTCTCCCCTGTACAGCATGCAGCAGGCCA
>PVHT021183555.1:967369-982517 GCA_004024745.2 Catagonus wagneri
TGAGGTTGCGGGTTCGATCCCTGCCCTTGCTCAGTGGGTTAACGGTCCGGCGTTGCCGTGAGCTGTGGTGTAGGTTGCAGACGCGGCTCGGATCCTGCGTTGCTGTGGCTGCGGCGCAGGCCAGTGGCCACAGCTCCGATTAGACCCCTAGCCCGGGAACCTCCACATGCCGCGGGTGCGGCCATAAACCCGCGGCCATAAAATGACAAAAGGCAAAAAAAAAAAAAATAAATAAAAAAAAAATAAAAGACAAATTGTCAGAGAAAAAAGGCCTAATGATACACTCACTACAAGAAGTGCAGGGATAGGTTAAAAAGAAATGCAGAAGGGATTATGAACCACCAGCGTGCAGACGGATCCTGGCCTGGGAGAGGGGAGGTGGTGAGCCCCTGGCAGTCTGGGGAACACCTCCCCAATAGGGCAGCAGCATGGGAGAGGTGCTGGACCCAGTGGTGGGCACTGCCCACTCAGTGGGAACTTCTCCAGGAGCAGGCAGGTAGGCATACTAATGGGAACCTTCGGTCCAAGGAACATCCTGGCTATACCTGGCCCCTAGCATCTCACCCACATCAGGCTGGAGAGCACAGCCAGGACCATCAGTGTTACTTTCAAAGTAAACAATTCTTCCAGGAAAAGAGGGTCATTTCAGAATGATAAAGGGGCCAGTTCATCAGGAGGCATAATCTTTTTTTTTTTTTTTTTCTGTCTTTTTGCCTTATCTAGGGCCGCACCTGCGGCATATGGAGGTTCCCAGGTTAGGGGTCTAACAAGAGCTGTAGCTGCCGGCCTTCGCCACAGCCACAGCAATGCGGGATCCGAGCCGCGTCTGCAACCTACACCACAGCTCACAGCAACGTTGGATCCTTAACCCACTGAGCAAGGCCAGGGATCAAACCCGCAACCTCATGGTTCCTAGTTGGATTTGTTAACCACTGAGCCACGACGGGAACTCCAGGAGGCATAATCTTTAATGGTTACGTATCATTACAGGCATCGCTTCCAGACAAAGAACTTCAAACATTTTTTTTTTAAATCCATAGAACTGAAATGACAAATTAATAACCCACAATCAATGTCTTCGACACTCTGGATAACTGACTAAACAACTAGACAGAAGTAGTGAGGAGACAGAAGACCCAGACAACACTACCAACCACGCAGACGCACTGGATGTCAGAGCACTCCCCCCCACCACACAGAAGAGACCATATTCCCCACCAACCACAGACAGGTCTTGGTACATTTCAAGGAATTTAAGTAAGACTTTGATTATTAGTGGAGAAGGACAGCAGACTCCAGAGAGCTTGAAGCAGCCCTGCACTGCCACCAGCTCCCACAGCCACCACAGTCAAGCCAAGACCCACAGCCACCCCCACCCCCAGCACTGCCAACACCAAGCAAATCATCAGGGTACAGGCCAAGAAGGTCATCCTAACAAAGGTTTGCAGAACAATACAACAGTTCAATGTAAGCATCAGATGTGCTTTCATCCACAGGAAGGTCACCACGGAGGATGTCCCTGGGCACCCAACTGTCCCCGGAAATACCTGGCAGTGGGCATGGGGAGACCAGGCAACCTGATGCTGCAGAACCAGAAAGGGTGCAGAGGCAACAAACATGACAGGCCCTGCTTGAGTTCTAGTGTGAGACAGAGAATACATAGCCCACCATGACCAGTGCAGGACAGGATTGGTCCACCTCGCCAGGGTCCTCCACAAAATGGCCAGAAATATCAGAACAGTGCGAGTGGGAAAAGAGGAGTTCCTGCTGTGGTGCGACGGGATCCATGGTGCGTCTGGAACACTGGAACACAGGTTCAATTCCTGGCCTAGCACAGTAGGTTAAGAATCTGGCATTGCCACAGCAGCAGCTCAGATGATCCCTGGACTCAGGACTCCACATGCCACTGGGCAGCCGAAAGGGAAAAAGAAAAAAAGAAAGAGTGGGAAAAGAGGAAGGAATCCGAGAGCTCCCAAAGGTGAGGCCTAACAGAGCTGCAAGCCACAGAGCCCACCTCACCAGACGCAGACCCTGTGGGTAACAACAGAGGACTTGGCCCTCCGAGCAGGAGAGGTGATGGAGGGGCCGACAACTAGGATGTGAAGAAAAAGGCAGACCAGCAAGACAGAATCAGTATTGGGTTATAGACTTCAGTTCCATTGGGACCTCACCAGGAAGATAAGGAAATCAAGATGAAACCTGAGGGAAGCTACCTCAACTTCATTATAGATGGGGATGCCTAGAAAACCCCAAACCCTAAGATGGCCAAGGCAAACGCAGCTGATACACCAGCTGGGAATTCCTCCACTCCTGAGGCTGAGCAGGGTGGGCAGAGCAAATGCCAGCCAACCTGCCAGCCAACCGTATCTACCACCATCCAGTTTAGTCATTCAACAAAGATGAATGAATACTGGAGTTCCCACTGTGGCACAGCAGCTCAGGTTGTTGCAGAGGTGCAGGTTCGATCTCCGGCCTGGCACAGTGGGTTAAAGGATCGGTATTGTCACAGCTGCAGCTCAGATCCAATCCCTGGCCCCAGGAATTTCCAAATGCTGAGGTTGCAGCCATTAAAAAAAAAAGAAAAGAAATGAACAAAAAATAGAAGCTGAAGACCTTAAGTGCTTGACTGGATCACTAGAACCATCTGCATTATCTATGAAAGCATGGTATTTTTATTATTTTTACTTAAAGATATCTTTTTTAGTAATGAAAAATCTTTTTTTTTCTTAGGGCCACACCCACGGCATGTGGAGGTTCCTAGGCTAGGAGTCAAACTGGCAAATCAGAGCTACAGCTGCTGGCCTATTCCACAGCTGTAGCAATGCCAGATCCAAGCTGCATCTGTGACCTACACTACAACTCATGGCAACACCGGATCATTAACCCACTGAGCAAGGCAAATCCACAACCTCACGGTTCCTAGCTGGATTCGTTAACTGCTGCGCCATGATGGGAACTCCAGTAATGAAAAATCTTTTCCTTTTTTTTTTTTTGTCCCTTTAGGCCGTACCCAGGCAAATGGAGGTTCGCAGGCTTGGGGTCAAATTGGAGCTGTAGCCACCGGCCTATGCCAGAGGCACAGCAACACTGAATCCAAGCTGTATCTGCGACCTACACCACAACTCATGGCAACGTCAGATCCTTAATCCACTGAGCAAGGCCAGGGATCTAACCTGCAACCTCATGGTTCCTAGTCAGATTCGCTTCCATTGTGCCACGATGGAACGCCAACTTGGGCTTTTTTAAAAGCCTGGCTTTTCTCCATACATATTTAAAGGTTTTTCAATTGTTTCATATCAGGGCAAGTTGAGTTTTTAAGAACCTCATTTTTAATTTGTAATAAATGTTAACAATTTATTTTCAAAAATTCAACTAACTGTAAACCCATGTTAATGAAGGTCTTAATTAAAAATTTAAATAACTGGAGTTCCCGTTGTGGCTCAGCAGAAACGAATCCAACTAGGAACCATGAGGTTGTGGGTTCAATCCCTGGCCTTGTTCAGGGGGTCAAGGATCCAGCACTGCCGTGAGCTGTGGTGTACGATGCAGAAGCAGCTCGGATCCCGCGTTGCTGTGGCTGTGGCGTAGGCCAGCGGCTATAGCTCTGATTAGACCCCTAGCCTGGGAACCTCCACATGCTGCGGGTGGGGCCCTAAAATGACAAAAGGTGAAAATAAATAAATTAATAAATATATTAACCCAAATAACTGATTTCCAATCCTGGCTCAGTGGTTAACGAATCCAACTAGTATCCATGAGTATGCGCGTTTGATCCCTGGCCTCGCTCAGTGGGTTAAGGATCCAGCATTGCCATGAGCTGTGGTATAGACTGCAGACACAGCTTGGATCCCAAGTTGCTGTGGCTGTGGTGTAGGCCGGCGGCTACAGCTCTGATTGGACCCCTAGCCTGGGAACTTCCATATGCCGTGAGTGCAGCCCTAATAACACAAAGACACACACACACACACAAAAAAGAAAAAAAAATTTCAAATAATACAAAATGTGTTTTCTGAAAGTTGAAATTAAATTATAAAGACACAAAGACAGCTGAAAAATTTCCAGCTATTTGGAAATAACAAGGGAAATTAGAAAGTATTTTGAATAAAAATGAAAACATGGAATTCCCGTTGTGGCTTAGTGGTTAATGAATCCGACTAGGAACCATGAGGTTGCGGGTTTGATCCCTGGCCTTGCTCAGTGGGTTAAGGATCCAGCGTTGCTGTGAGCTGTGGTGTAGGTTGCAGACGCGGCTCAGATCCCGCGTTGCTGTGGTTGTAGCGAAGGCCGGCAGCTACAGCTCCTGTTAGAGCCCTAGCCTGGGAACCTCCATATGCCACGGGTGTGGCCCTACATAAGGCAAAAAGACAAATGAAAACATGACATACCAAATTTGTGAGATACAACTAAAATATAGTATTCAGATGGGAACATACACACACATACACACACACACACACACACATATAAAAGTCTAAAGTCAATGACCTAGAAAACGATGGGGCTCCGGGCAAGCCACCCCAAAATAGGCTAGGGTGGCACAGTGATTACTCTGAATTAAGTTACTTGAGAATCAGCTGGTACAAGAACACTCTGACCCTCCTTTGTTCCCCTGAAAGCAGGAAACAAAGCTCTTCTGGGGAGGCACCCTCCTTGTGCACCGCCTCCCTGTGCTGGAGGGGAAGGGAGTGATCCCTGGAGATAGGGAATTTAAGGCTGAGAAAGCTGTGTAAACAAACTTTGTTACTTTTTCATTACTTTGCTACCCCAAAGAAAAGCCCCCTTCTTTTGTCAAATCCTCATAAATAACTGATTATTTATCTAAAAAGATACATAAACAGCCTGCTTTGGTCACTTCTTAGGTCCTATACCTATAGAATTTCCATATTTGGAGTTCCTGTTGTGGCTCAGCGTAAATGAATCTGACTAGCATCCATGAGGACACAGGTTCCATCAGTGGTCTCTCTCAGTGAGCTAAGGATCCGGCATCTCCGTGAGGTGTGGTGTAGGTCAAAGATGCAACTTGGATCTGAAATTGCTGTGGTGCAGGCTGGCAGCTACAGCTCCAATTCAACTCCTAGGCTGGGAACTTCCATATGCCTCAGTTGCAGCCCTAAAAAAACAAACAAACAAACAAAACCCCTCCCATATATACCCCTAGCCTGGGAACCTCCATATGCCGCAGGTGCGGCTCTAGATAAAAAAAGGCAAAAAGACAAAAAAAAAAATGGTGTGACCACAGCTGTGGTATAAGTCACAGCTGAGGCTCATTTTCAATCACTAGCTCAGGAACTTCCACATACCTGGATGTGGCAAAAAAAAAAAAATTTGTTTTTCTCTTGTTAATCTGTTTTCTGTCAATCTGACTATTAGACCAACCAAAAGAACCTAGAAAAGTAGAGGAAAACTTTTCCTCCCTTACAAACTCTTCTAGAAAACAGAAGAAAAACATACACTTCCCAACTCATTCCCTGAGGCCAGTGTTACCCTTATACCAAAACCAAAGACATTTACTATAAGGAAACTACAGACCAGTGTCTCTCACGAACACAGGCAGAAAGATTTGTACACTGTTGAGCAACAGGATCCGTAGCATCTCTGGAGTGCTGAGACCCAGCTGGCACAGTAGGTTAAAGGATCTGGCGTTGCCACAAATGCGGCATAGGTCACAGGTTGTAACTATGGCTCGGATCTGATCCCTGGCCCCGGAACCCCACATATTGCCACAGGGCTGCCAAAACAGAAAAGAAAAAAAAAAAAAGAGAGAGAGAGAGAGAGAGAGAGAGAGAGAGAGAGAGAGATAACCCAAGTGAAGATAAAATAGTTCATCAAAATGGCAACATCCTGAGATGGATAATTTTTTTTTTTTGTCTTTTTGCCTTATCTGAGGCCACACCTGCGGCATATGGAGGTTCCCAGGCTAGGGGTCTAACAGGAGCTGTAGCCGCCAGCCTTTGCCACAGCAACAGCAACGCAGGATCCGAGTCGCGTCTGCAACCTACACCACAGCTCAGAGCAATGCCGGATCCTTAACCCACTGAGCAAGGCCAGGGATCGAACCCACAATCTCATGGTTCCTGGTCGGATTCGTCAACCACTGAGCCACAACGGGAACTCCCTGAGATGGATAATTTTAAGCAAGGGTATTATTTCCACATGATATAATCATGATTACTTCCCAGATTTATAATCTCCTAGCTCTGAAGAGTGGTGGTCTGGAAGCCTAGAAATTCTACTCAGCTTCTGGACTTGTTATATTCATACCAATTCATCAGCAGACATTTCCTGATTTAGTTTGTTAAACTAAGTCTTGTGAACTTGAGAAGACCCTGTCATACCAACAAACAATGGCTAAACAGCTCTTCTAAAAGTACTAATCATGGTATTTTTCTTATTTAAGATGAAGCCTTTGCTAAAAACAACAGCTCCTTACAAACCGACCAAGTGTACAAGTTTCTTGTGTACAAATTTCTTCTAATCCTGAAGCTTCCTTCTACCTGTCTGGTAATGTAAGATACCTTTCCTTTATACATGGGATAATTCAACTCTACAATTTTTTTTTTCTTTTTAGGGTGGCACCAGCTGCACATGGGAAGTTCCCAGGCTGAGGTGGAATTGGAGTTGCAGCTGCTGGCCTACACCACAGCCACAGCTACAAAGGATCTGAGTCACCTCTGCGACCTACACCACAGCTCAGGGCAACGCTGGATCCTTAACCCACTGAGCAAGGCCAGTGATCAAACCCAAGTCCTCATGTATACTAGTCAGATTAGTTTTGGATGCACCACAATGAGAACTCCCCTACCCCCAAATTTTTTGAGCAGCTTGATTTCATGCTGTGCAATGACCAGTAAGAGAAGCCTCAAAACCAATTTTTTTTGCAAAGGAGAATGCAGGGTTAGTGTGAGTTATTCTACAGTTACTAACTTTTCAGAGTTTGGAAGCTACCACAGTTATCAGAAGAGGACACGGGGCTGGGATGACATCAGCCTCAGTTCACTATGAACGAGGGAGACGTGACCTGGGCCAGGTAAAGCCCTGCCAGGGGTCATTCCAGCCTCTTTCCACATAAGGCTGATTCGGGCAGCAGTGGGGTGTTTTGTTTCATTTTGTTTTGCTTTTTAGGGCCACACCTGCAGCATATGGAAGTTCCCAGGCTAGCGATCAAATTGGAGCTACAGCTCCCGGCCTACACCACAGCCACAGCAATGCGGGATCCAAGCTGCGGCTGCAACCTACACCACAGCTCACGGCAACGCCAGATCCTTAACCCACTGAGCGAAGCCAGGGATCGAACCCGCATCCTCTCAGATATTAAGCTCCTGGGCTGGTTACCACTGAGCCACAACATGAACCTCCACCACTGGTTTTAGATGTCTGCAATGACAAAGTGTTGGCTGAGTTCCATGGTGTGTAAATATAATTAATTCAACAACAAACTAGATACCTTATGACCTGAGGACATTAAAATGAACTTATGTATGTGCTGCTGATGGAAGGGAATCTGACACTATTTACTAAATCAGAGCCATTCACTTCTGGTGTTCCATACACACCTACACCAACCAGTAAGACACCGTGCAAGCATAGATTCCTCATTGCAACTCCACGTGTAAAAGACTGAAAAACATCCTCATGTCCAGCAATTCAGAACAGGCCTAGTGACATTCATGCAGCCACATGTGGAATACTACGTGGTGGTAAACAAGAAAATAGAAGAAAAACATACACTTTCCAACTCATTCCCTGAGGCCAGTGTCACCCTTATACCAAAACCAAAGACATTTACTATAAGGTCTTAGCACACTGAGACAGAGGGAACTGGTCTGTTTGCACAATGAAAAAGCAAGGCACAACAAAAGGAGGACATAAGTATCTATTCCTGTCTGCTTGGTTTTCCTTCAAAAAAACCCCTGAACGACCAAGAAAAAAAAAAAAGCACAATCTTACCTAATGGGGAAAGCAAGATTTTTCAGCACAGATCATCTTCTAATATTCCTATTTCAAGGCCTAGTTCTGTAAATGCCCTCGTGAGTTCAAACGAGAATGCTCAAGTGCAACCCTTGGGTTGCCTCAGGAATAAAGAGTCTGTGGCATAATCCCAGCTGCAGCTCTGATAAGACACCTGGCCAGGAACTTCTATATGCCGCAGCTGCGGACACACACACACACACACCAAAAAAAAATAAAAAATTAAAAAAGAAGAAAGAAAGAAAAACACAAAGAGAGAGAATCTGGAAGGGTGAGCGTAGGGGCTACTTACTGCACAGGTGGAGCAAGCCTTCCGCTTACCGCAGACTCAAATGTTCTCAACACTACCCTGCCAACTGGGCCCAGGCGCCTCGGCCAGTTCCCCAGGCCCCTGCAGACCCCTCCGTCCCTCCAGGCCCAACTCCCAGGCCCCTCCGTCCCTCCAGGCCCCTCTGCCGGTCCAAGCCCCACCCCTAAGGTCCCGCCGCCCAGTACCATAGTGGTCACCACAAGGCCGCAACACACTCCCAACTCAGTCTGACGCCAAGCTCCCAACTGCCGACCACCACACCACATGCCGCGTCCTGATTGGGTCACTGACTGCGCAACTGCCATTGGTTCCAACAGCTTTGGGGGCGGGCCCCAAGCCAGGACCACAATGACGATTGGCCATTTCCTTGACCAGTGAACTCCCTTTTGATTGGTCATCACTTTGGGCGGGAAGTGGCTGTGTTGGCGGGGAATTGCGGGCTGATGCCTGCTGAAATGCTGGAGGGCGGGACAGGTGAGAGGGGCCCCATAATTCATTTGTAAAATGGTGGTCTCCCTGCGGAGCTGTGCAGGATGTGGGAAGTGACAGGGCATGGAAGGGCTATTCAGTTAGCAGCCTTTACTGGTGCAAACGTCAGTATCCCGGACTCTCGCGAGAGCTCGTGGTGCAGCCCACATGAGGGGCTCCCGGAAGGATGTGCTGAGAAACTCAGGCCGGGTAGTTACCCCTCAGCAGGAGGGGCTTCTGCGCAGGTCTCAAAAGTATCGCGAGGGCCGGTGGTGGCTCAGCGGTTAAAGAACCCGACTAGTATTCACGAAGACGCAGAGTGGATCCCTGACCTCACTGGGTGGGCTAAGGATCCAGAGTTGCTGTGAGCTGTGATGTAGGTCGCAGACACGGCTCGGATACCGCGTGGCAGTGGCTGTGGTGCAAGCCAGCAGCTACAGCTCCAACTGGACCCCTAGCTTGGGAACTTCCATATGCCGCGGGTGCGGCCCTAAAAAAAGACCAAAAAAAAAAAAAGGATCGCGAGGTTTCCAAGCAGCAATGATGGCAGGTGCAGGGAAAAGGAGGTCCGAAAAGTCCGTGAAGAGGGTGGCTGGCCACGGCCAGATCAGGGGGCTTGGCTTTCCAAGGTGGGTGGAAGCCAGCTGTCAGTAGAGGGAGGCTGGCTCAGCCATTTAGTGGGAGGATGGTGCAGGAGATCCCACAGGTGGTCATTGCAGGAGTCCAGAGAATTAACGTGTCCACTCACAGACCTTGCCCATGGGACACAGACTTTGCAAGGTTCCTGGAAGGGGGACCCATAACCTCAGTTTCCCAGCCTTCCAGGATCCCCTAGCCTTCCCGCTGGTCCACGGAAGAGTCTCTTTACCCCACAGAGGAAATGAGCCCCTTCTTGGCTCTTCTAAACAGGACCAAAAATGAGTTAGAATATAAATAAATATAAATTGTATATAATAATTTATAGACAAAATTACATACTCATGTAAATACATTTTTATGGCCCCACAAACGGCGTATGGAAATCCCAGCCCAGAGACTGAATCCGAATTGCAGCTGTGACAACCTTTTTTTTTTTTTTGCCTTTTGTCATTTTAGGGCCACACCTGCAGCATATGGAGGTTCCCAGGCTAGGAGTCTAATCGGAACGGTAGCTGCCGGCCTACACCACAGCCACAGGAACATGGGATCCAATATGTGTGTGCAGCCTACACCACAGCTCATGAACCCCCGTCCTCATGGATACTAGTCGCGTTCGTTAACTGCTGAGCCATGGCAGGAACTCCTGTGGCAACTTTTTAATCCACTGTTCCAGCTGGGGATGAAACCTGTGTCCTGGTCCTGGAGAGATGACCCTATTCTGATCCTTTTGCACCACAGCAGGAACTCCAGACACATTTTATTTATTTATTTTGGTTTGTTTTTTTGTTTGGTTTTTGACTTTTTAGGCCACACCTACAGCATATGGAAGTCCCCAGGCTAGGGGTCCAATCGGAGCTGTAGCTGCCCCCCTACATCATAGTCACAGCAATGCAGGATCCGAGCTACATCTATGATCTACACTACCGCTCACAGCAGTGCTGGATCCTTAACCCATCGAGCAAGGCCCAGTATCAAACCCAATTCCTCCTGGATACTATTCAGATTGGTTACCTCTGAGTCACAGCAGGAAGTCCTGCAAACACGTTTTACGATGTAGATGCAAAATTCATATTTCTTACCCTGCCTAACCCTGCTAGGCCAATGGAGTCATAGGCTAATGTTCACAGCAGCAGATCAAATGCCCTGGGTTTGAGCAATACCCCCCACCCCACCCCCTGTGTCACCAGCATAGATTCAGTGAGACTAACTTCATCTACACTCCTTCCTTGTTCTAGCAGATTTCTGAGAGTATGGTCTGGGGGTTGGAAGGGTTGGGCAGCTAGCTAGGGAAAACCAGAAGCCCTCCATTTCCCAGGGAAGTCCAACATGATGGGTGCCAGGAAGCTGGGCCAGTCTTGGGCAGAGAGGCTGACAGGAGATGGGGAGAATGCACCCCTGGTATGGGCTGGAGCAGATGGGGATGGACATGACTGCCATTGCCAGGGATAGGGAACAAAAAGAAGGAAGAACAGGGAAAACTGTTCATGGTGAAGAGTAATGGCAATAATTTTGGGGAAGTAATATGGGGCAACATGCTGGTGGACTTTGAATGGTGCAGTTTGGGCTAAATTTGGCCCCAAGGAGAACAGCAGATTAGGAGAAGGCGGTATCCAGCAAGTGAATAAGAGGACAGAAGCTGCAGGAGACAGACAAAAGTGGAGGAAATATAGCAATGACTTGTGGGGAAAGTAAGATTTCTTTTGCTGCAACCCTTTCCCCCAAAAAAGCTCCCGGGAACTGGGGAGGGCCTAGGCTACGTGATAAATGAGCTATTTGAGAAATGCCATTTGGATGCTAACAGAAAAGGGAGCTCCAGGAGGCAGAAGGACACAGGGACATCTTGGTCACATGTGGCATGTAGTCTCAGGGACTCCAAGAATCAGGACAGTAATGCCTTCACCGGAGTCAAGCAATGCAGAGGGGCCAGTTTTGGGGGAAATAGTGGTCTCCCAACTTCTTACTCTGTTCCTGTTCACTAGGCTTCATCTCCCTCTGGCCACTCAGCCCTTCCTGTCCCCAGAGTTCTTTCTTGCAAACAGTTTCGTGCTTTATCTCTTATTTGTCTTTTTTTTTTTTTTTGTCTTTTCTAGGGCCACACCCAAGGCATATGGAGGTTCCCAAACTAGGGGTCTAATTGGAGCTGTAGCTGCCAGTCTACACCACAGCTACAGCAATGCCAGTTCCGAGCTGCGTCTGCCACCTACACTACAGCTCACAGCAACGCCGGATCCTTGGCCCACTGAGCGAGGTCAGGGACTGAACCCACAACCTCATGGTTCCTAGTTGGATTCATTTCAGCTGCTCCACGACGGGAACGCCTATCTTTTATTTGTATAACAACTTTATTCACAAATCTCACCAGCTTAAAATGTACAGTTCCATATTTTTGTATATTCAGACTTGTGCAGCCATCACCACTGTCTAATTTCAGAACATTTTAATCACCCCAGAAAGAAACCCTGTACCTGTTAGCAGTCACTTGCCAGCCCCCACCCACTATGAGTCATGCTGCTGTGAAAATTTACCTGAAGGTTTTTCTATGGCTGCACCTTTTCATTTCTTGTGTGCATACCTAGGAGCAGAGTGGCTGGATCATACAGTAACTTCATGTTTAACATTTTAAGGAATTGCCCAATGCTTTTCTAAAGCAGCTGCACCAATTTACATTCCCATCAGCAGTGTATGATGTTTCCAATTACTCCACATTATTTTAACCACTTGTTATTTTCTGACTTTTTAACTACAGCCATCCTAGGGAATGTATTGCATTGTGGTTTTGTTTGCATTTCCTTAACAACTAATGATTTGAAGAAACTTTCCATGTGCTTATTGTATATCTTCTCTGAAGAAATGCCTATTCAGATCCTTTGCGGATTTTTAAATTGGGTTGTTTATCTTTTTGTTGTTGAGTTGTAAGAGTTCTTTTTATATCCTCAATACAATCTCCTCTATCAAAGATATGATTTGCAAAATTTTTCCCATTCTGTGGATTACTATGTTTTTTTTTCTTTGTTCTTTATGGCCACACCCGCAGCATATGAAATTTCCCCAGGCCGGGAATTGAATCTGAGCCAACACTGGATACTTTAACTCACTCCACCAGTCTGGATTTCAAATCCATGCCTCCACAGCAACCTGAGACATTGAAGTCGGATTTTAACCCACATCGCCACAGCAAGAAGTCATCTTTTCATTTTTTTTTTCTCTTTTTAGGTCCCCACCTGCAACACGTGGAAGTTCCCAGGCTAGGGGTAGAATCAGAGCTGCAGCTGCTGGCCTACACCACAGCCACATCAACATCAGATCAAAGCCACATCTGCAAGCTACACCACAGCTTATGGCAAGCTGGATCCTTAACCCACTGAGCAAGGCCAGGAATCGAACCCGCATCCTCACAGAGACCATGTTGGGTCCTTAACCCACTGAGGACCAGTGGGAACTCCCTTCTTCATTTTCTTGATGGTATCCTTTGAAACACAAAAATTTTTTAATTTTTTTTTTTTTGTGTGTGTTTTTATGGCCACACCCACAGCATATGGAGGTTCCCAGGCTAGGTGTCTAATTGGAGCTACAGCTGCCGGCCTGTGCCAGAGCCACAGGAACTCTAGATCCAAGCTGCGTCTGCGACCTACACCACAGCTCACGGCAACACTAGATCCTCAACCCACTGAGCGAGGCCAGGGATTGAACCCACAACCTCATGGTCCCTAGTCGGATTCGTTTCCACTGAGCCATGATGGGAACTCCCCAGATTTTTTATTTTGATGAACTCTAATTCATCCATATTTTTCTTAGTTTGCTTCAACTGCTGTTGTCATATTTGTGAAACCCACAAACTGGGTTCACTTCGTGGGTATCTAACCAAATGACAAAATCAAGTCAAAGAACAGGAGAAGGAAGGATTTATTACTTGTAGCAGGTAAGGAGAACACTAGGATCTTTCCCAAATCAGTGTCTCCTCAACAGCAAAACTGAAGAAGGTCTTGAGCAGAGGAGAATTCAGTATAGAAATGGGGAAAAGGTTGACAAAGTCCAGGCTCTAGTTGATTGAAGTCACGAGGGTTAGCAAAAGTCAACACATCATTCCTTTGGTTCCAGTTAGTCTGGTTTTGCTGAGAAAGTTATGTCTGGTTCTCTTCCTTCGGGGCCTTCCTACCCTATATCCCTACAAAATCACTGCCCCGTCCATAGCCTTGAAGAGTTACTCCTACGTTTTTATTTATTTATTTGTTTGTTTGTTTTTTGGCTGCACCCACCACATGTGGAAGTTCCCTGGCCAGGGATCAAACCCACGCCACAGCAGTGACCTGAGCCCCTGCAGTGACAATGCCAAATCCTTAACCTGCTGTGCTACAGAAGAACTCCACTCCTATATTTTCTTGTAAGAGTTTTTGGAAAGTTTAGCTAAAGTACTTGATAATATTGTTGTGTCTGCACCCATTTTGTGTGGCCAGGCAGCTTCAGGGGTCTTGAACTACCCAAGATAAGAGCCTGCAGACTTGCAGGTAAATGTATGTTTCTTTCTCTCTCTCTCTCTCTCTCTCTCTCTCTCTTTTTTTCTTTTCAGTGTCGCACCTTATGGAGGTTCCCAGGCTACGGGTCGAGTCAGAGCTACAGCTGCCGGCCTACACCACAACCACAGCAACACGGGATCTGAGCCGCGTCTGTGACCTACACCACAGCTCATGGCAACACCAGACCCTTAACCCTCTGAGGGATTGAACCCGCAACCTCATTGATACTAGTCTGGTTTGATAACCACTGCGCCACGACGGGAAGTCCTAAATGTATGTTTCTGATATGAGTTCTTCAACTTCCTTTGTGATAAGCATTTGCCCCTGCGACCTTGATGAAAGCTTGCCAGAACCCTGCTCTTTTTTGTTTGAATTGACCAATCCAGACTCAGCCCAGACACCCTCCAAAATTCCATGCACAGACCCTATTAAAGCCATGTCCCTGAGGCTTTGCCAGCCTCTGCCTGCACTGCCCCTCTTGGTGTGGCCCTCACTGTGTGCTGAATACTTCCTCCAGGACCTGTGAGGAACAAGCTTGTCAGTTTCATTTCCCTCATGGTCTTCTGTTGAACAAAACTTCGTCATCCAGCCCCCTCAGGACTTCCTCTACAAATGTTAATTTAACAAAATCACAACAGTGTTTTTACAGTTTCAGCTGTGACATGTAGGTCTTGGATCCATCTTGAGTTAATTTTTTTTTTTTTTGGTCTTTTTGTGTTTTTTAGGGCCACACCTCTGGCATATGGAGGTTCCCAGGCTAGGTGTCTAATCAGAGCTGTAGCCGCCAGCCTACGCCACAGCCACAGCAACGCCAGATCTGAGTTGCATCTTCAACCTACACCACAGCTCATGGCAACGCCGCGTATCCTGAACCCATTGAGTGAGGCCAGGGATCGAATCTGCAACCTCATGGTTCCTAGTTGGATTCATTTCTGCTGCGCCATGACAGGAACCATCTTTTTTTTTTTTTTTTTAACAATTTTATTTCAGTTATAGATGTCCAAAGATCATAAGTCAATATGTTGGATTTTGTGTCCCAAACCCACAGTGGTCCCCCACCCCCCAGATTGTCTTATTTGAAAAACCAAGGTTTTCCAAAATCTGTGAGTCATTGTCTGTTCTTCAAAGAAGTTCATTGTGTCTCTTTAGTTTCCACATGTAAGCGGTAGCATTGGGTGTTGCTGTCTAATTGTCTGACTGGTTCCACTTCGTATGATAATTTCTAGGTTCATCCATGTTGCTATAAATG